>JAKUCV010000897.1:300208-366548 GCA_028386065.3 Turnera subulata | reverse complement strand
CTCTCGGGCCTCCAGGTTCTAGGCCTCGTCCATAGGCTCGGGTCAAGGGTCTTCAAGTCAAGGGCCTCCAGGTCAAGGGCCTTCGGGTCAAGAGTACTTAGCCACGGGTCCTTGTCATCCAAGTCCACATGTTGTGGGATGTCCAGAGGTCCTGATTTCGGGGGCCTCATTCACGATCTTGGGCCTTATACGCCTTTGGGCCCGGCCTCGGTTATTATCCATTGGGCCTGTTCACGGGCATAGGCCCATTTATATCATGTATAGTGCCTAGCTTCTCACAGAAACTCTTGGGAGAGTGTTGAAGCATGATTACTTCCTGCAACCTCTAGAATATTCTTATCCAGAAAAATCTGAGAGCATTAAATAAAAATCAACATAAAGTTAAGATTTTTATGTAAACAATTATTGACTATCTAGAAAAATCTTAGTGCACTAAATAAAAATCAGGAAAGAAGTTAAGATATTTTGGAATGTTAAGTCGGTTGTACATCTATAAATACAATCATATAATGCAAGTGTGGTGTGCTTTCCTTGAATGTAATAACCAAAAACGTGTGAGTTGCTCCTCTGTTTCTTCAAGTCCTCTGTTTTCCTATGTCAAGTTCTTAGTCCTTCCTTATTTTGCAAAACTAAATACTCACACAAACAATTTCTCAAATGCACCTTTTCCTTAATTTTTTCCTTCAATTGGTAGCGGAGCACCCTTGTTCTTAAGGGACCATAAACCCAACACCTATATTCTCTCCCAAAACACAAAAAATTCAGCCTTTACTATATCTTAAAAATCCCACCATTCCACTCTGTAAATGATGTCAAGAAACTTCACAGTATCCACACCACCTGTGTTCGCAGGTGAAAATTTCCAAACTTGGGCTGTGAAGATGAAGGCTTATCTACAAGCTTATGGCTTGTGGGAGGTTGTTGATGTTGGTGTAAATCCAACCCCACTCTCGGAACAAGCCACTATAAATCAAATTAAGCAGCACAACGAAGAAATTGCAAAAGGTTATTAAGCTTTATCTGTAATTTTTTCGTTGGTGTCTGAAGAAATTTTTACAAGAATTATGGCTTGTCAAACTACCAAAGAAGCTTGGGATAAGTTGAAGGTGGAGTTTTTGGGAAGCCAAAAATCAAGACAGATGCAGGTCCTCAATCTCAGACGCGAATTTGAGTTTTTGAGGATGGAGGAGGCTGGGTCACTCAAAGAATTTTCTGATAGGTTGATGAAAATTGTCAACCAAATTAGACTTTTGGAAGATCTCCCAGACAAGAGGGTAGTTGAGAAGGTGTTGGTGAGTCTTCCAGAGAGATTTGAATCAAAAATCTCCTCGTTGGAAGAATCAAAAGATCTGTCTGAAATAACGTTGCAAGAGCTTGTTCATTCTTTACAAGCTCAAGAGCAAAGCAGAGTACTCAGGCAAGGAATTCAAGCAGAGGGAGCTATGAATGTTAAACATAAAAGCAAGCATCAGTCCAACACCAACAGTCAAAAGCTGGAGAGAAGAAGGGAAAACAGAAGAAGTACAATGGCGACACCAAATTTGGTCAGAAAAAACAATTTCCAGCTTGTACTTTCTGCAAGAAAACAAATCATTCGGAGAAGTATTGTTGGTTCAGACCTGATGCACAATGCAAAAATTGCAAAAAGACAGGCCATGTTGATAAAGTATGCCAGCTCAAGAAGCAGCAGCAGGATCAGCAGGCTCAATGTGTTGAAAACCAGAAAGATGAAGCGCGAGAAGAACAATTGTTCGTTGCATCATGTTATACAACAGCAAGGAGCGGTGATTGACTCATTGACAGTGGTTGCACACACCACATGACACACAAAATTGATGCTTTTTCAGACTTAGACGAGTCTTATCTCTCGAAGGTCAGGATTGGGAATGGAGACTACATCGACGTCAAAGGAAAAGGTACTATTGTAGTTGAGACTCCATCAGGTACCAAATTTATTTCAGAAGTTTTATATGTTTCCAAACTTGATCAGAATTTATTAAGTGTGGGCCAATTACTAGAGAGAAATTATTCATTGATATTTAAAGATAATGCATGCACTATATATGATGCTGCAAACAACAAACTATTTTCTGTTGGCATGAAGGATAAAAGTTTCTCATTAAATTTGAGGAACAATAATGCTTATTCATATGCAAGCACAATTGATATGACCTCTCTTTGGCATAAAAGGCTACGTCATGTCAACTATACTTCCTTAAAAAATCTTCATGCTAAGGAAATAGTGCATAATATGCCTGCTATTGGAGAATGCTCTGCTGTTTGTGAAGTCTGTCAACAGGGAAAGCAATCAAAGTTGTCATTTCCAGTCAACAAATCTTGGAGAGCCTTAGAAAAATTACAATTAGTGCATACAGATATTTGTGGACCAATGAAAGCACCTTTTTGGGAGGCTGCAGGTACTTTATCCTCTTTATAGATGATTTTTCAAGAATGTGTTGGGTTTATTTCTTGAAGCAAAAATCTGAGGTGTTTGAAGTGTTCTAAAAATTCAAAGCTTTGGTAGAAAATCAGAGTGGCTGCTCTATAAAGGTCCTAAGGTCAGATAATGGGACCGAATACACTTCACAAAATTTTAACAAATTTTGTGAAGAAACTGGCATCTCTCATCAGCTCATAGTAAGTTATAATCCACAACAAAATGGAGTTAGTGAAAGAAAAAATAGAATAGTCATGGAGATGGCTAGGTGTCTCTTATTTAAGAAACAGATGCCTAAGAGCTTTTAGGCAGAGGCGGTGAATACTGCTGTTTATATTCAAAATAGGCTGCCCACAAAAGCTCTAGACAATAAAACTCCATTTGAGGCTTGGAATGGCTTCAAATGGAGTTTTATTGTCTAGAGCTTCTGTGAGCAGCCTATTTTAAATATAAACAACCATCTCTGGAGCACTTGCGGGTATTTGGTTGTGTATGTTATACACACATACCTGATGTTAAGAGGGACAAGCTGGAACATAAGGCTGAAGTTGGAATCTTTGTGGGATATAGCTCTGTTTCTAAAGGGTACAGAGCTTATAATCCTAAAACTGAGAAGGTTATTGTTAGTAGAAATGTTAAGTTTGATGAAAATGCATCCTGTAATTGGCAAAATTCCAAGGATGATCATCAACTTTCTCAAGTCTTGTCTCAGCAAATAAATCAAGATAATGGTGAGCCTCAAGAAGTAGATGAGGAGGAGGAAGAAGAAGAGTCAGTTAGAGGCACTAGAACCCTTGCTGATATATATCAGAGATATAATGTTGCTGTTCTAGAGCCTACAACTTATGAAGAAGCAAGTAAAATTTCTGGATGAAGAGATGCAATGTAGGAGGAGATGAATATGATAGAAAAGAATTAGACTTGGTGTTTGGTTGATAGACCAGGTCACAAAAATGTCATTGGAGTTAAATGGGTTTATAGAACCAAGTTGAATGCAGATGGTTCTGTGAATAAGCTGAAGGCTAGGTTGGTTGTGAAGGGCTACTCTCAACAATTTGGAGTAGACTTTACTGAAATTTTTGCTCCAGTGGCAAGGCATGATACAATTAGGCTACTACTAGCCTTGGCTGCCCAAAAAGGCTAGAAAATCTTCCAATTGGATGTAAAATCAGCCTTTTATAATGAATTTCTTGATGAAGAAATTTATGTTGAGCAGCCTCAAGGTTTCATTGTTAAAGACAGTGAAGAGAAAGTCTACCTCCTGAAAAAGACTCTATATGGCCTGAAACAAGCTCCTAGAGCCTGGTATACAAGGATAGATGAGTATCTAATCCAATTGGGTTTTCAAAGGAGCAAAAATGAAGCCACTCTATATGTGAAAACAACAAAGTCAAATTTGCTGATTGTGTCCTTGTATGTGGATGACTTGTTAGTCACAGGAAACAATCCAAAGCTTGTGAAGCAATTCAAAATGGAGATGAGTAGAGTATTTGAGATGACTGATTTGGGAGAAATAGCATATTTTCTTGGCATGGAAATATGTCAAACTAAAGGAGGAGTCTTCATAAGCCAAAGGAAGTATGCCTTGGAAATACTAAAGAAGTTTAAGAATATTGATTGCAAGCTTGTCAGTATACCTTTGGCTTTGAATGAGAAGCTAAGCAAGGAAGATGGTTTTGAGAAGGTTGATGCTTCTCAATACAGAAGTTTAATAGGCTGCCTCCTATACCTTACAGCAACCTGACCAGATATTATGTTTGCTGCTAGCTTACTTTCAAGATTCATGCATGCTCCTAGTGAGTTACACTTTAAAACAGCAAAATGGGTGCTAAGATATATAGAAGGCACTGTTGATTTTGGTGTTTGGTTTCAGCAGAAACAAGAGACTAAACTGCATGGATTTTCTGATAGAGACTGGGCTGGTTCTCATGATGATATGAAAAGCACATCAGGGTATTTGTTTTCCCTTGGTACTACTGTTTTCTCTTGGAATTCCAGGAAACAAGACATTGTTGCTCAGTCTACTGTAGAAGCAGAATATGTAGCAGCTGCTGCTGCCTTCAACCAAGCAATTTGGTTAAGAAAAATGTTGCATGATCTCAAGGAAGATCAAGAAGAAGCTACTGAGATTATGGTGGACAATCAATTTGCAATAGCAATATCCAAAAATCCAGTGTTTCATGGCAGGACAAAGCACATGAAGATCAAATTTCACTTCATTCGAGAAGTGCAGCAAGCTAATGAAGTCAATCTTGTCTATTGCAATTCCACAGATAATCTAGCTGATATTTTGACGAAAGCATTGCCCAAAGAAAGATTTGAGAAGCTTAGAGAAGCTTTGGGAATTTGCAGCAAGAAATCAAGGAGGACTGTTGAAGCATGATTACTTCCTGCAACCTCTAGAACATTCTTATCCAGAAAAATCTGAGAGAAATAAATAAAAATCAACATAAAGTTAAGATTTTTATGTAAACAATTAATGACTATCTAGAAAAATCTTAGTGCACTAAATAAAAATCAGGAAAAAAGTTAAGATATTTTGGAATGTTACGTCGGTTGTACATCTATAAATACAATCATGTAATGCAAGTGTGGTGTGCTTTCCTTGAATGTAATAACCAAAAACGTGTGAGTTGCTCCTCTGTTTCTTCAAGTCCTCTGTTTTCCTATGTCAAGTTCTTAGTCCTTCCTTATTTTGCAAAACTAAATACTCACACAAACATTTTCTCAAATACACCCTTTCCTTAATTTTTTTCCTTCAGAGAGACTTGCCCGTTTTTCACCAATCTTGTCTATCGTTATATCCTTTTCTAGTTTGTATGAGGGAAAGATTCCTTTCTAAAGCTATCTGCAGTATATGTGCAGAACTTGAAATGTTAACCGCAAAGTTTCATAAATGGATCCAAGATTAAGTCCAAATGAACAACAAGTTTTTCATCTTCAAAGGAATATGGAGATAAAAACCTATATCATGGAACAGAACTCTACAACATGTTTATAGGGCTGGAATCATCCATAAAATATTTGTTAATAATGACCAATGGTTAGATCAGATATCAGAAGAAAGAAAAGTACTTACATTTTGTTTACAATTCTCTGCCGTGAATCAAGTTGCAACTGGTTTCTCCAATTAAATGTTTCCATAGCAGGCTCTTCTGCTGGGCCAGTCGGCCTCCAACTGGTGCTATCCATTGGTTTTCTAGCCCACTAAATGGCAATTCTTCTACTGCAATAGAAAAAACATATATATAACTACAAGTCAATCCTGAGAGAAAAGATGCGAAAAGCAGCAAGTAGGGGGAGAAACTGCTACATGGTTACCAAAGGTTGAATTTAAAAAGAAAAAAAAAAAGAAGATTAATGAGCCTTGATGAGTAGGGTTTGGAAAAAATTTTCGTCAACAGCACCTACTATATATATTATAGAATCACTGAACCGCTTTGTAACCATATGTGGAAGCTAATAACAAAACAGGGCTAACTAGAATGTTTTCTTGGTAAATGTCGACAAGTATCAGAAATGAGCTTCACGCAAAAAGGAACTCAAGTGTCAGTTTTACAACGTTTGGTTCTCTGATTGACCCGTTCAGGCAATCTGTTTTCTGTTAGTAGGTTAAGGTGAGAATGAGATACTCTTTGAAGAAGCAATCTAGAAGCATTTAAATGGTTTTGCTCACTATGGGAAGATTCTATGGCAAACTTTTGGATATTTCTAGCACTTCTATCTAGTATATTTGACAAAGCTTGCAAGTGGTTATGGCATTTATCTACGATCAGCAGGGAAAACTGGCAGTACACCTATTCTCTAAATAAAGTCAGTCATTTGAGGAGTAGAGAGCATTGGAGAAATACTTTGGAATCGACTTAAAAAGTTCATCTAAGAAGATGCAAAAAGAAAATAGGAAACCAAAATGGGTAAAGACAGTTTCAAGTAAACCATTTAACCACTCTATGTTAGCAGACCTGCAGAACACACTCTGAAGAAACAAAAGACATGAAATTGTATAACCCAATTTTCTATATATTCAACATTATGTCCTCCAAAAAGATTGAAAGGCAGAGGTAAAATAACAAAACAGGAGACTGAGAGGGAAGAGTTTCACATTGATTCAGCTAAGAAAATAAGCAAATAAAAAAAAGCAATTGGCGGATTCTATTGTAAAAATCAAACCTTTTGGCCGATTCCCTATCAAATATTGACTTTCTTGCTTTCCACTTCCATCGTCGCCAATTATCAAAAACACAATCGAATACAATCCCTTCTATTTTTGTATGGAATTCAAAACCATGGTGAATACAGACTCTTCTCTTCTTAGCTATTTCCAAACTCTCGATTAGAACGGATTCCGGTGATCCATATAATTCGTTTTGAGAAGGTTTTTGTAAAACAACCAAATAAATCAAACGAAAATAAAAGAAGAGAGACGACAGACATATTTGTGGCAACCTTAAAATTAGGACATAAAAAAAACTACTTCCTTTTCCACTTACCCGCGCGGAGATTGTTTGTTAAACCCAAATATCATTTTTTTCCCGAGTTAAATCCAAATATTTTATGTATATTATTAGGCTTATTTGTAAAACAACCAAATAAATCAAACAAAAAATAAAAGAAGGGAGACAGACATATTTGTGGCTGTTAGCCAAAGCACAAAAATACCCACCCGGAAAGATGGATTAATCTTAAAACATGTAATGAATTTATAGTTAACTAGTAGACACGGGGAGTTAATAATTTATTTTATGTATTAAGATTTATTAAGAGAGATAAATCAAAGTAGATTGAATTAAAAAATAATTTCATCAAATTAAGAAAAGTTGAATATTTTTTTTGCATAAATAAAAAAATTAAATACTTAAAAAAACATAGGATAAAAAGAAAATGATTGTGAAAATATAAAAATTAAATGTAAAAAATTTATAATTGAAAAATTAACTTACTCTGAAATTATAATTTCAGGAGTACGCTTTTGTAGTTTTCCTTGGCTTAGTGTATTGAGGAAGACTAATTTACCAACAACATTTTTTCAGGAGGAAAAAAATTAGTGACATAAATTTTAGATGTGATTACTTTAAAAATTAATAACACATAACCCAACCTAATAAGTAAATGCATACGGATATTTCTTATCTCCTCTTCTACCAACTCCATTTTTGTTGATTCAAAAAAAGGGTTAAACACCTTTTATATACGTGGAGTTTCACTTTTGTCCCGATTATATACTCTGGAGTTTTTTTGTCCCTTTTATGTAATCCGAGTTTTAATTTTTGTCCTTTTTGTATACCTCGGGCAGCCCGGGTGATAACATGGCTATCTGCTTGGGTCCACTTGACACGTGGCACAATGTCAATGGTGTCATGTGGGAATTTTGTGTGGGACCTACAAACTAGAATATTTGAGAAATAAGGTGGGACCCATAATTTAATCGATGTAGCGCCAATAGAATTGTGACACGTGTCAAGTGGACCCGGACAGATGGCCATGTTATCGCTTGGGCTGCCCGAGGTACACAAAAAGGATAAAAATTGAAACCCGAGGTACGTAAAAAAGACACAAAAACTTTGGGGTATACAATCGGGACAAAATAGAAACTCCGGGTGTGTAAATGGTGCTTAACCCATTCAAAAAATAATAGTTTATGTTGGTGCATCACTGGTAGGTATTGACTTGTTTTTTTCACCACTTTGAGATTACTGATTTTATAGACCATTCCTTCTTGTAATTTGGCACCCAAAGAGCACACAATGAAGCAAAATCCAGCACATTAGGTTCCTAGTTAGAGGTTAGATAATGCAACATTTAACCCATTCTTGATTGATTGCTGAGAAGTCTATTTTTAACTGAGTGATGACTAGGTGAAGGACCGAGAGGTGAAACCATAGTTGTTAGACCAACAATAATCAACCCTCATTCCTGTAATGTCCCGACTTGTTGATTGTCATTAACAAAACCAACACGGAACCTTTCCAACATACTTTGTCCTCACTCACATGCTTCCAGGAATAATTTCCCAGGAGGTCTCCTATCCTAGAATTGCTCCAAGTCAAGCACGTTTAACTTTGGAATTTTTATGGAATGAGCACCGAAAAGGTAGGTGCGCCTTGTTGATGTAGTTTGTACCCATCAAACCGTTTAAGCTATTCTTAATTGTACAGTCCCATACCTGTACAACCTTGAAATCACTTCATTTGAGCTATTCTTAATTATACAGTCCATACTCGTACAATTACGAAATTGCCCCAATTGTGCAGCCCCATCCCTACACAGTCTCACGATCTCAAACCGTTTAAGCTGTTCTCAATTGTACAGTCCCATACCTGTACAACCTCGAAATCACTTCATTTAAGCTATTCTTAATTATACAGTCCATACCCGTATAATTACGAAATTGCCCCAACTGTGCAGCCCCATCCCTACACAGTCTCACGATTTCTCCTATTCCGGTGTGGATTCGGTTCTTTCATGTGCCCCTCCGTCTAGAAGCCTGCTGGAAGCCGCTCCTTGTCCATGCTCATTCTGGCGCAGGCATACACTTCCCGACTTCACAAACCTCAAGTGTCACAGGCCCACCAGCTTCCGTTAGGTTCGTCCCGGAACCCCGCACTGTACTGGAGGAGTCATGTGGGCCTTAGGCCCAGGAATATGATGATGGACTTAGTTGGGCTTAGGCCCTAAGAACCTTTTAGGCCCGTGATCTATGGAGACGTATAGTAAGAGAGTAACCTTTGGGCCTTGACCCTGAATTTACATAACTGGATAGTTAGGGCCGGGACTTGGCAATTGAGCATATCATTAGCATGCATCTATCATGTCTCGATTTAACCTATCATGTGACATATTATGTGCCGATATTTATAGGCACTGGTAGTACTTCGGAAGCTAGAGAATCCATCTTGGGGAAAGCTCCATAGGATAAGCGTCATTGAGGTGACTTTATAAGTCTTTTTATGCTTGATTTGTGAATTCTTGTTGGTATGGTTTGTTAGTATTACGTGCCTTGTTTGAAAACATTCCATGATTTGTATTGTGTGCCTATGTGATATGATATGCCTGATGAGCATGTTTCGCTTTGTTATGATTAAATAATGTGATATATGATTTTTTGATTTGTGTGCCGGAGGCCTTGACTTGGGAATAAGATGTTAAACTCACACAATCCTAGATAATCATAACGTACAACACACATAATTGTTTAAGCAAAATTGAGAATAACGTACTAAAAGAATTCTACTGTGGGCTGTTGACTGGGTTGATTTGAGTGGGAAGGTTACCCCTCTGGATTACATGCGAGATAACATGGTATATGCAGTTTTGAATATGGGTCAGCGATAGCATCTTGAGCTGTGGACCGTTTCTACCTCCCTTTTTCTATCTCCCCCTTTCTACCTCTCTCTCTCTCTCTGTGATTGTATTGGGCTTTTGCCCTAATTGTATTTGGGCATATTACCTGGTTGTCCGATCAGATGGAATTGAGCTCGACGCACACAGTAGAGGGTCATGGAAAATAAAAAAATAATACTAAACTAAAGTAATAACTTATGAAGTATGATATATGTTGTTTGGCTTGAGATACTAATCGTTGTATGTCTGCTTACTTTCCTTATGAGCCTGACTTTGCTCACTTGCATAACTAGACTTGTACTGCTCACTGAGTAGGCGACTCACATAATCGCCACTGTTGTTTTAGAGATTCTTAATAGCTTGTTGACATTTTTCTACCCACCGAGTTCCAGACTCTTCTGTTTTAGAAGGTACATGTGCTTTCCTCCATGGACAGATCCATAGTACAGCACTACGTATGCATTGCACTTGTCTTTGTTTCATTATTTATTTCCGCTACACTTTGTCGAGATGCTGTTATATTTTGCTTGGATTTCGATCACTTGTAATTCCATTCGATTTACCGGTGTCTCCGTACATGTCGTTTTGTACGGAGTTTTGGTATCCAAGGACATAATGGTGTTTTGGTCTTTTTTTTGTTATACATGAATTGTAAATTTGTTTTGGGATACGATTGTTTCAATTCCCTAGCTATTCGAGAGAGGTTAGAGAGTGATTGTGGGAAAAAGCCTCAATACTAAACTTCACCCCTAAGTCAACGTTTATACCATGTGATAGAGAATAAGTGGAAGCTTAGGGAATTATCAATAAGATCGAAAGCCGTTGATAGTACATTAGGTTGGGAGCCCCTTCAAGACATCTTTATATGAACATAGGCCATCAAGAAGGCATGTTGAGCAATTTAGAACGTAAAACAAGGCATGTGAACCCCGGATGCCTAAGATTTCACTATATTTGATCTCTTTTCACTTTAACACTATTTTGCCTTTCTGTTTAGTCTGAAATTAAATTAGCAAATAACAAAATTCATTTTTTTGTTTATTTTATGCCTAATTTGTCTATTTGAAGGTAATAGGCTCACTCAGTCTTTATGGATACGACCTTGTTTTGCTACAATCGACTTGTGCACTTGCAGACCGATCCTTTTCTAGGAGCACACCAGTACTGGTGACAAAGAAGGATGAAGAGAAGCTTGGGGTGTCAGGTTGCAGTTTGGAAGGTAAGGTTAGAGGATGATGTGAGTGAGAAGGGATGGAAGAGCTGGGAGATGGAGCAAGTGCACTAGGGAGGGTTAAAATCCGTGTCGGATCAAAAGAAGCGGAAGACGAGTTGAGGGTTTGATAAAGTTGGATTCTGGCAACGTATAACAAAAGGAAAGAAAGACTCATTAAAACCTACAATACGAGAGATGATAACTTTGCGAGAGATTAGGTTATAACAGTGATACCTTTTACGACATGGAGAAAAACCCAAAAAAAAAAATGTTGCTCATACCGTGGTGACAGTTTGTGAGCATTAGGACTCATATTCTAAGGATAACAAGCATAACTAAGAATCCTAAAATTATATGATCCAACTTAGGTGGCATACAATGAAGAACCTGATAAGGACTCTACCAAGAGATAGTACCATGAGGAATTCTATTCTGAATATAATTAACAAAGGATAAAGCCTCGACCCAAAAAGATAACAACATACTAGCTTGATAAAGAATGGTTCTTATCGCATTTAAAAAAGTTCGATGGAAACGTTAAGCAAGACCATTTTGCTTATGACTGTAAGGACAAGAGACTCGACATAGGATGCCATTAGTAGCGAGATAAGTATCAAATTCAGAACTACAAAACTCTCCCACACCATCACTCTGTAAAAAAGGAATTGGTTGTACGAAATGCGTTTTGATTTCAGCATGCAATTGTTGAAATATAGAAAACATACGGAAAGGATAAACTCGACTAAATTTGGAAAATTCATCAATAAAAACAACATAATGCTTGTAACCACTAAAGGAAAGAATATGAGAAGTCCAAACATCACAATGAAGAACATGAAATAATCCGAAATTAGGCTCTATTGAGTGTGGATAAGCCTGCAGCGTCTGCTTGCCAAGCTAACAAGTATGACAAGTCAAAATGGAAGAAGAAAGACTTGAATTCTGCTGCAAAAAATGAGACAAGACTTTGGCACCAGGATGACACAATCGTTGATGCCATAAATCAGAAGGCACACGAGCATGCATCAAGGCAGTCGACGAAGAAGAAACAACAGGAAGAGGAACACGACCAGAATCATTACAACGAATCTGGTGGTTGGTGAAGCGGCGAACCTTTACAAAGAAACTAGTAGAGTCAAATAAAACAGAACATCCATTATCAAGTGCAAAGCGTTTCACGGATATCAAATTTTTAGTCAAGAAAGGAACGGCTAAAACATCAAGAAGGCGAAAAAAAAACAGAACCAAAAGAAAAAGTTTTTTGACTTGTATGAGTAATAGGAAGATACGTACCATCACCAACTTGAACAGAATCAGAGCCATGATAATCAGAAAAAGAATCGAGGGATGAAGTAATATCAGCCATATGACTAGTAACACCAGTATCAGCAAACCATGTAGAAGGAGGGTGTTGCTCATGAACCCGTATAAGAGAGGAAAGAGTGGATGAACGATGTGGAGAGAGGTGCACTCGACCCATCAATATTCCCTAAGACTTGGTTAGATTGAAAAACTGTATAGAGAAGACTTTGCCAGACAAGAAAATTAGAGAAATCAAGAGTTGCTGGAACATAATTATTGATATTGCTAACTCTCAAAACTGAGTGAACAGAGGAAGAAACAGAAGTAGACCTGGCAATTCGTGTTGTCATGTCGGGTTCGTGTTGGGTTAAGCAGGTAAACGGGTTCTAAATCTTCAATCCGACCAGACCCATTTAATAATCGTGTCGTGTCTAACCCGTTTATTATCGTGTCGAGTTCGGGTTGACTCGCGGGTTACATATTAAGTCTAACAAGCCAAAAAATCAGTTTGAAATTTTTCTATTTTGCACAAGTAGTTGTATTTTTTAAGCAAATAAGCATTTACAGAAATATTTTGCGATAATTTTAGTAATTTTGGCCTTAAATATTAAATAAGTCTTATATTAAATTAGTAAAATATCTATACCTTAAATATAATCGGCTCATAAACAGGTACCCATCGGGTTAGCAGGTCAACCCGCAACCTGACTTGCTAATTTTCGTATCGTGTCAGGTCAATCCATTTAACTGAACGGGTTGAAAATCTCTGATCTATACCTGCTAATTTCGTGTCGGGTTATCGTGTCAATACCCGTTTTGCCAGGTCTAAACAGAAGCAAGAACAGTAGACTTTGTTGCTGAGGAAGAGGAAGAAGAGGTTGAGGACATGGTAACATAGTCGTAGGAGAGGTAGATATGATAAGGATATATTTTAGAAAGCTTCGATTTCCAAAGACAATAGCCTGCTACGCTACCATGAAGAGAATGAGTTAAGGATACCTATTGTAGTCCTGGTGTATATATTAATGTTAGGGATAAGTACACAAAGAACAAATTTACATCACAGAGTCCTAAGGCTCATAACATAAAAACCTAACTAATATACAAGATCATCATTATTTCTTTATCGCTTACTCCCCAAATCACCATGATCAACAACGTGAACAATATTTTGTGAAGTTGCAACTGGTTGATTTGTCCCCGAAACGACAATACTTCTTGTTTTCGCTTTACTCCGTCAAATTTTATTGCTTTGTACACTTCGGTCCCTATATTTACCCATTCTTTTTCTTAAGCAACTTGATTGATTTATTTATTGAATTCGCTATTAATGCAACATGAGATTTTTTTTTCTTTCTTTTGTTGGATGATGGTTTAGGCTTTATATCTAATTTCAAGTTTATAAATTTGAATGCGCTCATACGCATATGTAACTCTTTGCAACTAATATAACATATATGAGAATATCTACAAACTTATGCGTAGCTTAAAAACATTGAGAGCTTTGATATATAAGTTGAATAAATACCATTTCGTAACTACAACAGTCAAGAATGGATTAGGGACAATTTCTACCATTTTTTAATTTGATGTAGCAGTTATTGACTTTATGACTGCTTTTTATGTACTTGTTTTTTTTCTAATTAATAAAGCTTGTCTATTAAAATAGAAAAACGAATGGATGAATTTTTTTCCAATCTATGCACCAAAACTAATAGGCTTAGATTATATATCATCAGATAGTTTTTCAAGATATCCAAGAAACTTACTAGAACAGCCAAATCCAATTAATCTTCTACTCGTTAATGTGCAGAGAACACCCCAAGTAACTGTCATATAGTTTTATTTTTTTAATTCTTTATATATTTGACTTGATTGTACTTATGGAGGTTGGTATTGTTGTGTGATTAAAAGGGTAAAGATCTATGATACATCCTGTGAATTTTATAAACAAGAATAACTGGGCAACAGATGTGAGGAGAACTTTTCCACGATGAGTTGCAAGTCAGGACAACATTATTTTTGACCTGCGACCTTCCCTTGTTCTAACTTCTAAGTGAGAGAAATTACCATGATCAGCGACGACGACTTGGAGCTTCATCCTGCAACGCAAGATTTCTTCTGGGAAGTTTCTGCCTTAACATTTTAATAATGTTACTATTCACCATCCAAAAAAGTCAACCATACCAAACCTCAAGTAATAATACCATGACCATATTAGACGAAAGTAGAAAGACTTCACGAAAATTATGCATATTCTGATTCTATGCACGCCCATATCCTATGGAAATGGAACTTAAGAGAAAGAACCAGACCTTCTTCTCACTTGTGATCTTCCTTATCCTTCTCTATCCATTCTCTTGTTCTGAACTTGATGAAAGAATCAGCTATAGTGACAGCCTCGGTGCATTGAGTGATGAGGTTCATGTTGGGGTAATTCTTGATATAACTTCCTGGGCGGGGAGGATTGGCCGTACCAGCATTTCCACGGCCATTTCTGATTTCTACTCCAAGCATAGTCACTACAAAACAAGGCTAGTGCTCCATATAAGGGATTCTAGAGGAGATCCATTTTGTGCTTTATCTACGGGTGAGTTCTTATATATGTCGAAAGTGTACATCCATTTACTAGTTTAAGGTACTTTTCGCTTCTTCAACAAACTACTGATGATCACACTCCAAAACTCAATGAGAGGGAGAAAAATACAAATCCAAATCGCAAAGTCTATGCGTATGAAATCACAACTATATATTTAAAACATATGCTTTAAAAACCTGAAATATATAGTGTGGTTAGATTTCGTGACCAGATCGTACTCGGCCTTGCATATTCTCAACTTTTTTTTAGCAAGACGCATTCACAACTTTTGTGCTATATCGCACAGCATCCATATTGTTATGTGTTCTAGACTTCCATGAACTATTGACTTTTGGTGTCTCCTACTTTCCTCCAAAAAATAGTCTTCAAGTTGGATAGCTATATTTATATATAATCAAAATACAATAACAAAAGATTAATTAGTAACCTTTAAAGCTCCAGGTATTTAACCAACATCCTTTTCAAGGTTATAAAGAATATATTGTCATACTGATCCATCCAGCCATCTGCAGAAGCAACTGACACACACAATGCAATATTCTGTTTAAGCATTATCCCCAGGATCGTATGCAGCCAGTGCTATATGCTCCATAGTTCAAACAAAGCAGTACAACAACGTAAGGGCATTTCTCCTCTTTCATTTACCGAAGAATTGGAGAAAAACCCTGAAGCCATCCGCACTCGTGTATATCTCCTGCGTATGGAAAATATGTAAATATGGTTGCATTTTTTTTTTTATTTGTTTCCTTAATTTTTAATATCAAAATTTAAACATCCAGCCATTGCTGACATATTCCACTAGTTCGAAACATCATGCCAAAACCAACATGTACGGACTGCTGGTTATAAAAAAGTAAGAATGAATAACTCAAAACATATGAATTTAGCATAAAAAAAAGTAAGAATGAAGTCAATGACTTGAACAGGAAACTACCTTCTTATTCTATTATCAAGCACAAGCTCCCAGTGGAATAAGAAACATCAAGTAGTATATGTTCAAAAACTTAAATAACAAATACATACTAGTATTGTAGTAATCACTAATTAATCAGCGACTACATCAGACTTAGTATTAAACAAAAAAAAAACGACTATGTCAGACGGAATTTGCGTGCATGGCAGTTACCTTTACAGTTTAATTCCTAGTGCACTGGCCTGTTCTTTCTTGCTTCATTTTACACAATAAAAACAAATGAGCAGAAACGTCGTTGACTATCAACAAGGTTTCGTGGCATAGCAGCATAGGAAGTCCACTCAAACCAAGAGAAAAATTCAAGTTCCCCAAGTTTGATTTGGTCCGCGAATGACAACTCAACCTTTTACACTTTATTATTGATGAGTGGAATTGTTTACATCAATTGGACATTTTCCACATTACTTAAAACTTTTAGATTTCAAAAAGTGCAGCCATCAAGCTCATGGAAAACATCAATGTGCAAGCCATACTATTCGGTGCACAAACCTCTACAGAAGCTAAATTGTTGGCCGAATTGGGGATGAGAGCTGAAGTTCCTACTATATCTTTCTTGCCAACCAGTCAATCAATATCTTTGGCAAGATATCCTCATTTTGTTCAGTTCACGGAAGATGAGACTTCCAAAGTGAAAGCTATCACATCTCTTGTCGAAGAGTTCAGCTGGAGAAGTGTCATCCTTGTCTACGAGGACACCGATCATGGCGAAGAACTAATGCCTTCCATGATTGGCTCTTTCCAAGACATTGATGTTAGAATTGCTCACAGGATTGCCGTTAAAGCTGATAGTACTGATGAGCAAATTGCTAAGCAGCTCCATGTAGCCTTCACTTCACAAACAGGAGTCTTTGTTGTGGATTTATCCCCCTCGCTAGCATCACTTCTTTTCATGAATGTCAAGAAATTAGGAATGATGAGCGAAGGGTATGTTTGGATTGTTACTGAAAAAACCATGAATTTTTTGCACTCCATGGATTCATCCATAGTGGAGGACATGCAAGGAGTACTGGGTTTCAGGCCTTACATTTCACCATCTAAGGAGCTCAAGCACTTCACTTCAAGATGGAGGAGGAAATTTCTATTGGAAAATGCCAATGTTGAAGGAATGTTAGAATTGAATGCTTATGGTATATGGTCATATGATGCAATATCGGCCCTAGCAATGGCAGCTGAAAGAGTAAGGATCCAGCCGGTTTCCCTTACGAGTAAAGTGCAAAGAACGTCTAGATTTATAAGCATGATGGAAATAGGCACCATTCAAACATCTCAAAGCGGTCTCTTAATTCTGGAAGAGATAGGACAAGGCAAACTCAAGGGTTTAAGTGGTGAAATCAAACTTGACAGAAGGAAACTAGTTTCGAAGGGATACGAAATAGTAAATGTGGTAGGCAGAGGAGATAGGAGAATTGGATTCTGGACTCCAGAAAGTGGTATTACAAAAGAAATGGACAGATCAATTAAGGAAATGCATTATTCATCCCCTTCTCCTAGTAACCTTGGCACCATTATTTGGCCTGGAGGGTCTGCAACCCTCTCAAAACGTCGGCAGCTGCAAATGATGAATAAAAGGCTGAAAATCGGTGTTCCACTTGCACAATTTAAAGAGCTGGTGAACATTGCCCGTGACCCTCATACCAATGCAACAATTGTGACCGGATTCTGTATAGATGTATTCAAGGCAGCCCTTGAAGCTCTAAATTATGAAGTACAATATGATTTCATTCCCTTTGTAAATGATAGCGGGCAAATGGCTGGATCTTACAGTGATCTCATTGATCAAGTATATTACGAGGTACATTTCAGCATAAATTAACAACTAGCTATCAGTTTACTCATGTTTATGTAGCATCTTCACTTATTCTTTTTCCAATTCAATATCTACTAATTAATAATCAAGCAACTCTGGTCTCTAACCTTTTAATCTTTACTTCAATTAGAAGTATGATGCGGTTGTGGGGGATACAACAATTACCGCCGACAGATCACTGCGTGTTGATTTCACAATGCCCTATACCGATTTGGGATATGCAACGGTGAGGCGGAGAACAAAATGCGATGATATGTGGATCTTTCTGCAGCCTCTCACCGTTGGGCTGTGGGCAATCAGTGGTTGTTTCTTTATTCTGATTGGCTTTGTAGTCTGGCTAATTGAACATCCCCATAACAAAAGATTCCAAGGCACGGCGTCTCAACAAATTGGAACAACATTGTCTTTTGCCTTCTCCACGTTGGTATTTGCTCATAGTAAGTACCTCAACTTGGTTGCACTAGTTAATTTACTCATTCCTGTGGATCACAATTAAGAATAACTAACCTTTGCATGCATATGTTTTATTTTGGCATTGTACGTAGGGGAGAAACTGTCCAGCAACTTGTCAAAGTTCATAGTGAACGTATGGGTATTTGTTGTGCTCATATTGACATCAAGCTACACTGCAACTCTGGCCTCAATGTTAACACTGAAACAGATCCAATCATTGTCAAAGGAAACCGACGTTGGACTCAGGGCGAGGTCTCTGCTGCTGAACGAAGCTATCAATAATTTGAATTTTAATGATTCAACAGTCAAGCCATACCAATCACCCGATGATTTTGATCAAGCTTTGTCAGAAGGAAGTAAAAAAGGGGGCGTCTCTGCTATTGCTGACGAGATCCCTTACCTCAAGATCTTCCTCGCCCGATATCCAAATCAATACTCCATGATTGATCCCAAGCCTTACACAAATGGTTTTGGCTTTGTAAGTTTTTACCAAATGCCAATTGGTTCTCACTTTTTTTTTTTTTTTGTTCATGCCTTCTAGCTACATGACAAATGACAAATGTTATTAGTCCTTACAAGTCTGGACTAGCAATTGTTTCTCATTGTTTAACCATTTCAGGTCTTCGCTAAAGGTTCAACCTTGGCAGCTGACATATCAAGGGAAATTAAGAGAATGAGAGAAGAAGGGACGCTGAGAAAGATGGAAGAAGCATGGTTTGTGGGCATGGAGGAGCGTTACATGTCAGCAGATGGCGCAAAGGTCGATGATCCCGCTGCTCTGAGTGTTAGAAACTTTGGCGGTGCCTTTGTCATAAGCGGCATCACTACAGCCTTGGCCATTCTCATACTATCCATCATGTTCTTGACCGAAAAATGGCATCACTTCAGAGGCAAATGGAAACATCTGCTCCGGGAATATTCTCAATCTCTGCTAAGGTTTCGTTCCAATAAGATAGTCGATCCCAACATCGGAGCAACAACAATTTGATAGAGGATTATCGAGTTCGAGTTTGAATTATCCCAATCGTAACCTGTAAAAACTTATATATAGCTTTCACTGGGATGTAGCCAAAGATCCATCCATGGAATCAATCCCAAGATGCATTGGGTACCCGGGGTGGATTGCAGGTCAATATAAGCTTCCGCCTTGTATTGCACAGTAAAATGTGGGCCTCAATGCGAAGCGTCAAATGCCCATGATGCCCATGTAGTGTGTAGTGTGTACCAAGGTTATTAAACCCGGCCCGGCCATTGACCCGTTTCAGTGGCCGGGTCGCGGTTTTACAGGTTTAATCGTGGCTCAACCGGGTCTGACCGGTATTAATATTAACAGTAAAAATATATCTTTTTAGCAAAAGGTCCAACTAAAGGTCTGATTATGGTCTGACCAGGATAAAATTTTGAATTTTTTTACTTTTAACCCGGGAAAAACTGGGAATGGACCAAAAAACCCGAAAAACCCGAAGAACCCGTCATGACCCGGCAGGTTTTTTGAAGGGTACAAACCGGAGGGGCAAAAACTCGGTGTTGTCTCTGGGTCACAGTTATTGCGGTTCAACCGGCCAGGACGGTCCGGGTTTGACACCAATGGTGTGCACTGGTATTTATTGTAGCATTTTTTTATATATATAAATCGTCAAAAATTTATATGCTGAAAGGAGGGTGTTTGTACCAACCAAAAATCGTTGATGGGCTGTTCGTTGGGCCGGTCTTTGATCATTATGGCTTGGATATTTATGGTGGATCATGTGATCATTCTGGCCCGTAAGGATTGTGGAGTCTGCCAAGTTGGTGGACTAGTTGTCGAGTCTATCAAGTTGGTGGACCAATTGTCAAGTCTGTCAAGTTGGCAGATTAGTTGTCAAGTCTGTCAAGTTGCTGGACCAATTGTCAAGTCTGTCAAGTTGGCAGATTAGTTGCCGAGTCTGTCAAGTTGGTGTGTTGAAGCTTTGCTTCCCCTAATTTTAAAGCACAACAAATAAAATAGACTTGCAACTAGAGTATCGGAGTATAGGGGCGAAGCGGCTTCTCAGCGGTCATCGGGAGGTTCAGAAAGGATCTTTTTTTTTTTATAGATAGAGACTGAAACCTGTGCGGGGGTAGGGGCGGATGTAGCCAAGTGGATCAAGGCAGTGGATTGTGAATCCACCACGCGCGGGTTCAATCCCCGTCATTCGCCCATCCAAAAATGGACAGTAGTTTCGATTTTTCTGGACATTTCTCCCGCTATTGGTAGGCTAAGAATTCAATAAAGTGAACTGACGGGATCCAAGACTCTCCCAAAAAAGGGGGAGACTTTATATATATATATATATATAGATATATACATATATATATATATATATATATATATATAGATATATGTATATATATATATGTGGTTGGTTGTTGACCAACATAAAGATAAAGCATGGGAATCGCGGCAGTACAAAGAAATTCGGAATGAGCGCACCTACGAACTATAAAAATGTTCTCACTTTAGTTTCTTTAACTTCGTATATATCTGCCCCATTATCGGCTGGATTAGTTGTTGAGTCTGTCAAGACGGTGGATTCCAACAGAATGCATCTCGATTTCGAAATTGACTCTGTAGATAGCTTTGAGTTTCAAATTTCGAGGGAGATTTTAAGGATATCTCACAGGAGGGGTTTCAAACTTGAAAAAGATTCGGGGAAGGATTTGAAACATCTGCATCTTATCATTGCAGATTTGGAAGGCAGAAGGCAGACTATGAATTTGAATTTTATAATTTAGACTAGCTTATCTGGTGAATAACTTATGTGCCTATATATGGCCATTGACCTTTCTTGTATAGGGATGGCAATCCAATCATCAAGAAATCAATCGAACTATTTTTATCAAATTTATATTTACTTCTATCGCACAATAGTGTAGAGTTTAATATGTCTTCCTAGATAACTTAGCTAAGAAAATCCAAAATACCAAACCCGGTCTAGGACGTGCGACACCGTCCGTTCGGCCTATCAACAGGTCGGATCAAGTAAGCTCGCTGTTCAATGTAGCGAACAGTTTTTGCAGGGTTCGAAGCTGTTCAATTTATAGAACAGTTGTAGTTTTTGGCACGTCCAGTAGGAACATCATGTTCTCACCAACAATCCAGTTCTAGAAGGAGTCTGTGGCCATCATCCGTGGCCATTTTTCACAGCTTTTGAAGGAAAAGGAAGCGCTTTCCAAGCATCTACAGACTAGTCGTAGTTCCCAACAGGCACGGTTGTTGCTTGTTCAATACAATCAAGTTTGTAAAGAGGAGCAATTGCTATATGACGAGCTTGGCGAAAGGGGGATGAGTGTTCTAATAAAGGGCATTCAGGCTAAAAAGTCGTTTGGTGGGCGACCGATGGAGTATATCTTGAACGTAATATACTCATTAGTCATTACAGAAGAAGAAGGATGCCTAGCAGAGATCGAGGGAGGGCAACCATTCAAGTGTTTAGCCCTCAAAAAGATCAAAGCAGAGGAAGAGTCCTTTATCAACAAGCTGCATGCTGATAGTACAAGGCTGGATCTTCGGCCAAACATATTAGATATCTTCGATGCCATTGAAATTTTTGACCAATTATATGCTAATGGCCAGATTTTATCGCAGGAAAGTCATAAAGTACCATCAGAGATCGATGTAAAGGGCTTGGAAGAAGTGAAGTCCCTTGTTGAAGAAGAAGGTCCTGCTGATGATAAATCTAAGAGCGATCGACCATTGACCGATCTGGAGAGACCAGCCCACTAGGAAGGCAGTACAGATCCAAGCCCTCGTGAAGAAGATTCAAACATTCTACAATTTTTTTTAACCCACTTTGGTCTAAATTTTCTATACAAACATTCTACAATTTTTTTTTTCCCCACATCTCAATGGATTACAGAGGGACTGAGAAAGCCACATGATTTACAGAGGATCATATCAATTTAACAGGATATAATATCCTGTTATTTTGGATTGGGAGAGAAGAAGGTGCTTTTAACACAAAGGCTGAGGATGTAACGTATATTTCCTGATCATTTAAAATAAATTTAAATTCGCCAAAATAAGTAAGAAAAGCTAAGAAATAGATGAAAAAAAAAAAATCTTTCTCCCTTAAGCATTTGCAAATTTCTAACTGTTAGTCCTAATATGGGACAAGATCCATCCTTATCCAAGATTACCATCTTTGGTTTATGGAACATAGTATAAGGTAGTAGTAGTTGCTAGCACCAACACATCAAACTGGCTTACATTCCTGACCAGCAAACAAAAATGGTCAGTCTACGATTAATTTTTCAGGCCCCTAATCTCTGTCTCTGTCTTTCAACCATATTCTTTTTCCATATTGCCACTTCCAATCCCACAGGATTTAGCCTAAACCTCATACCAAGAGACTCCCCAGTATCCCCATTGTACCCAGGAAACCTCACCAATCTCCAAAGAATTGAGAGGCTGATAAAGTTCTCCAATGCCAGAGGTTATTATCTTGAAAACTTTTCAAATCCAAATGCAACCACCACACCCGAGCCCGACAACATCCGTTTTACATTGCTTCGAGATAATTTTTTCTATATGGTGCAAGTGGGGATAGGAAGCCAACAGATTCCTGAGTTCCTGCTAATGGACACCGGAGGTGGTCTGATTTGGACGCAGTGCCTGCCTTGCACAAATTGTTACAACCAACGTTTCCCCATCTATAGCTCTCAAGCTTCCACTAGCTACAGGAAGCTTCCGTGTGATCACCCTCTTTGTTCCGGCCCCCAACCCCTCTACCAATGCGTCAACAACGAGTGCCGGTATCAATATAGCTATGGTGGCGGGGCCTCCACCGCAGGTGTTGCTTCCATTGAGACATTCAAGTTCACCATCAGTCCAGTCGAAGCAAAACTTTTCGATGGTATTATCTTTGGCTGCTCAAATGACAATCGAAATGTTCAGTTTGCAAAGAATGGTGCCATTTCAGGAATTTTTGGGTTGAGCAAGTCTCCGGATTCACTAGTTTCCCAGTTGTGGGACTCAATTGGTAGAAAATTCTCAAATTGTTTGGTACCTTTCGATCAAGCAATACAAGCCCCTAGCGTCCTCAGGTTTGGTGAGGACATTCCTATACTACCAGGAAATATTCAGACAACAAAGTTTGTTACACCACCTGGTAGTTACTACTACTACTTGCATTTACTAGACATTAGTGTAGGACTCACTCGAATAGGATTTGCCCCTGAAATCTTTCAGATTAGACCGGACGGACAAGGTGGTTGCGTGATAGATTCCGGCGCTCTCATCTCACGAATCGACCAGACTACCATCGGCCGAAATGCATATCGGGCCGTAATGGGAGCATTCCAGAGATACTATGATGCTAAAGGGCTTCAAAGAATCGGACAAGTACCTCAAGGATTCGCTCTTTGTTACAAGAACAGGCCGGACTTCAACGATTTTGTAACGATGACCTACCATTTTGAAGGAGCTAACTACGTTCTGGATGGGAAGTATGTGCATTATTTCGACAATGATGCAGGATACTTCTGTGTTGCTTTAACACCAGGAAATGGCAGAACCATACTAGGAGCCTGGCATCAACAGAACATGAGAATCGTTTATGATGGTAACATTGGTGCACTCCAATTTACTACCGAGGATTGTACTAAGGATGCCTCATCATAGAGCTAGTTCTCCCTCTATTTCTTCTTCTCGAGTAAATGATAAAGTGTCAATGTTGGATTTGCAGCTCAAATTGTGCCGCGGGCCAATGGAAAGGTTCAGGATCTTCCGGACTGCGGAATAAAATTGCTCTATAATTTATACATCAATTTAACTATTTAGCATGCTCTTGATCAAATCGTGTGGTAACCAATACATCAAAGCAAGAATGAATGGACTTATATATCACAACTTTTGTGAGTTGCATATTGAAAATGAGCTGGGGAGAGATTTTGGATACATAATAGATTATCAAACAAACATTACGCTTGGCTTCCCAAAATCATATGCAAACAAGTACTCGTCTTTCAACAAAAGAACTGGTGGATATCAGTTACACATCTGAAATTTTTATGGAGCGTCAGACTGGGGAAGTGACGCCTTGGAAGGCACCTGCTGCAATGAGCGAAGTGCATTTCCCTGTCCTACATTCAAATTGGAACCAGGTTTGCAACGAGTTCATCACATTCTGCTGTGATGTCGACACTCCAGCTGAAGATGATAGAGAATTATGCTACAAGATTGACATATAGTTCAGTTCCATAGTTGGCAAAGAACCTTGCATGTTAATTGATTGCAACTGAGGATTCATCTGAATCTCGTTTGACAGCAATTGAGAAACCTAAGACTGTGACTGCTGCATGGGTTGCATATCGGCAGGTTGTCCATGCTGCATTGGAGGCATAGGCTTCCCGGGTCCCTTTGCCTTATCTATAAAGTTTATTATCTGCTTTTCATAAGAACCCAGCTTCTCCTTGAAACCAGGCAACGGATTTTCTTTGGAAATTTGCAAGAACGATATTATGCAATCCAACATGCTTTTAAATATTTTTAGCTTTTCCACCTGCACCGTCTCAGGCTTTGGTTGTTGAGGAAGAGAATCTTGCTGTCAAACAAGGAATTACATATGTAAGCAATTCAAGAGTAGCAGTCAACCTTTGCAACAAACAGATGCTTTTATATCTTCACTTTTATGTTTTGGTCATTTTCTTCCACTTTTCCTTCTTGAGGGAGGGGATAATGGGAATCAGATGATGCAATATTTGCAGCCTGGCCAGATGATATCGTTAAACCCAACATAGAGAAAGGCAGGGGTCGTGTGAAGTACAGATGCACACAAATAATGCTTAAGAGGTTACCTGTAGCAATTTAGAACATATTTTCTTGTACATATCATTCAAATCATCGAAGTGCATCTCCTTCATCTCCTTGATCTAGAAAAAAAATGAGGGAAATGTAAGACATTCAGCTGTTCAGGTGCCAACCACAGTAAACTAAGAAGTGATCAAACAAAACTTCAGGTGAGACAATAAAATAAGTGTTGGAAGACCTGGATCTAGATAAAGGGACACAAACAACCATGCAATGCTAGCCACCCCTTCAATTAAGACACTTCTAAATTCAATAACTTGCTGACTTTTTGATACGCTTAATCATATGCCTTCTTTTCATTTTAGAGAAGCGATGTCTCCATTTGGTGCCTGAATAATACATCCGATATGCTGACAGGATTTGGTGCCTGAATAATACTTCCAAAGCCCCTGAATAAGATTTAACAGCCCATTCTATACAGTTTGGATGCTAAACCATAATGCTTTACAGGATTATCAGGATTCTTTTTTGGTCTTAATAAAATATAAGTACTGCAGATATTGAACATGCAAACGCTGGAAACTTCGACTAAACAAAAACAAGCTCCAAAAGCTGCTTCGAATTTTGTTAACTTGACTATACAAATGGAAATCTTTTGTACATTAAGTCAAAAAGGTTACCTTTTGGTATACCTCCTCTTGCCAATCACCTCCAGCTACTGTTGAATCAAGAGATGCTACAAAGTTACGTTGCACAAAGAAGTTACTAAATAAACTTTCTTACCCTACAAAGAGGAGGGGATCCATAACAAAATAGATAAGGTAAATAAAGAGGAGAGACGGCCAAGAATGCAGGAATTATTAAGAAATACGTGGCCCATTGAATTGCAGATTTGTCATTACATACTTGATGATGTCTCCGGAAGGGGTCTTTGCGATTGATATGACTGCTTGTGTTGATCAGTTATGAATTGCAGATTGGAGGAAATGAAGGACACATCCATGTCCGGAAACCTGGACAAAATATCACGTTTATGCTTGCAAGCTAACTTCTCCATACAAGCCGCAGTCAAGTCCATAGATACTTCAACTTCCCTTTGGAGAGAAGAATTCTTGTCCCGAAGAGAAGCAATTTCATCCATCGCCTTCTCCAAATCCCGCTTCAAAGACTTAGGGTCCTCCTCTGAATAAAAAGACAGCGAATAAGAAACAACAGACAAATAGAGAGCCAAGGGAAGGTACCCCCCAGGACCCTGAAGCCTGAGCTACAGCAGTCTTCTTCAGATCCACATCCAATATTTTCTCAAGAGATGAGGACCCCTCAAGAACTTGTTTACTAAACCATTCAAGGTATTAAAACCAGTGCCGGTATCATAGGGGTCAAATGTGAAGTGGAAAGGAGGGGGAAAACCCAACTCCTTCGCTTCCGAAAAGGAAATCGGGCAGGATATTGTCAGCTTGCCTTGGGGAAAATGGGATGAACCCATCTCCTTGTCGCTGTAGCGAGAGGAACGCCTCTGGGGGACCGCCTTGTCTTTTTTTTTGTCCACCAAGGAAGAGTGACCCAACGGAGAGGCTGTCCTCGGAACCTTGGGAGCTGACTCCTCTTTGGTAGGGGAACACTTCCTCTTGGACAGCCTTTCGCACCAGGCAGCCAGGGAGGAGGAGTGGCCCTGCAGCACATTTTGTGAATAATCACCACCCACCACATCCCTGGAACTTGTTTTCTCCTCGTCGTGTACTGAGTGCGACTGGACGGAACCTGCACAAAGAAATCAAGGGGCATGTTAGTACCAAAATCATCTTGGTCAAAGAAAAGCGACCTTCCGACTGGACCACCAACTTGCCACAATCTAAATACATATAATATAGGTAATTCCCCTAGTTCCATAAGGCAAGAAGAAAAGGGAAAGAGAGCTTTTGGAGAAATAGAAAAGAAAATGAATAAAGGAAATACCGGGAAGAGGTGAAAATAAATGAGGGAAGGCACAAGGAATAAGGGGCAGATGATGGAGCTATACCAAGCGGTGACATGTTAGAGGAGAGGGTAGGAAAGCCATGATGAAGAAAAGGAGGCCTGCGGGTTGTCACTTTGTGGAATTAAAGTGCAGGCCAGTGAGCACAGGCAATCCCTCTGTCCAGTAAAGCAAAGGATACTCTGGCAAATTTGGAGGAGCCTTGAAAGGGAAGTGATCACCAGTAAAATATCTTACAAGACAAGGGAGCTATAGGAGAATTGAGATGCATATGTAGAAGGCTAGGGCCATGATGGAAATCAATGGAAAAAAGGGTATTTTTTCCATATCAGGGTTTAAAGTCATATCTAAAGTGCAATTATAAAACATGAACTCAAACTTGAATGCTGTATCAGATTGGGAGCGTATGCTCTGTAAAGTAATTACCTCCTCCATCTGGGGGTTTATTGGACGGCAAAGAATACGGAACAGTATTTTGGGACTTGTTCTCCAGAGTTAGCATCTTTAGAGATATTTTCCGCAGATAATCAGACTGAAACAATGAGAAAGGACGATTAGATCTCAAGTATGTGGAGGTGTTTACTTGCAGCTTTAATGCAAACTTGTTTTCCTTCTTTTGCTCAGCTATGCTGTGTTCTTTTATAGTTGTGCTTTTTTGGGAATTGGTCGCCACACTCCAATTTCTGGTCAGGCTCCCAGTAACACTTTCAGAAACAAACTTTTGTCACTGAAAGCTAGAATTTTTGTATACCACGAGCGTAGAGAACGTTTTAAGGATGTGAAGTGTGAACAGAATTACTCTCCAAATCAGTAATGGAAAATGAGTGTATGCATGGAGTTACAGGAGATCATCAGATCAGTAAACTTTTTCAGCATTAGAGAAATACTTGGGTTGTTGCGGCAGCATACATCTTTTCCTCAAACCGTTCAGCAATTTTCTTGAGTGCTTGTAGTCCGTCTTTCCCAGAAACAGGTAGATGTCTCTTTAGTGTCTCCATTCTGTACACAATCCATCATAGAATGTGACTTATGATACAAAACAATAAGCAGATGTGGCTGTAGGGAAAAAAAAGCTTCACGAAGTGACTGTAGATATTCACTAGCATTGGAACAGTAAAGATAACAACCCTCTAAATTTATGAAAGCACTAAGCATTCATCTTATCTGATGCTACCACAGGAAACTCTAGAGCACCAGCACTACTTATGAATGTCAAAAAAGAGGTAAGCACAGGGAGGAGGGGCCATAACAATGAGATATTTGATGGAGGTACAGAAATATATAGATGCAACCGCTAAATACATATTCCTACCTTTTTTCACTGAATCTGTCAAACCAATGCCACCAGAACTATTGAGATTTCACCTTATGCAGCTATTCAAAGCTATGCTGGTTTTGGCGGCATCCAAAAGAAACGTGAACTGTTTGAAGGAAACCAGGAAGCTATGCATCATTATCATTTGCAGCAAAACTGATATCAGTGTCCCTTTTTTTTTTTCGAACTATCTGCCTTTTGTTGAATGCAACAGTTTCACAGAATGTGCTCTCCTAACCACCAACTAATAAAAGCATCTACCCTGCTGGCTTAAGAGAAACCTATTTGGTCATCAACAGCTCTAGTCATCTGGGTTGCCAACAGCAAAACCTAGCCCTTGCAGAGGACTGGATTATTCATGGAAATTTAAAGTTGAACAAACCTCAGCAAGCCAATATAAGTAGCCATCATTGAAAGAAATTGATGAACCCCGAATCTCTCAATTCCTGCTACCTCAAACAAACTCTCCATCAAAATGCACAAAATATGTATAGTGGCCAGCATCTCACAGAAACTCTTAGGAGAGACTTGCCCGTTTTTCACCAATCTTGTCTATCGTTATATCCTTTTCTAGTTTGTATGAGGGAAAGATTCCTTTCTAAAGCTATGTGCAGAACTTGAAATGTTAACTGCAAGGTTTCAGAAATGGATCCAGGATTAAGTCCTATGAACAACAAGTTCTTCATCTTCAAAGGAATATGGAGATAAAAACCTATGTCATGGAACAGAACTCTACAACATGTTTATAGGGCTGGAATCATCCACACAATATTTGTTAATAATGACCAATGGTTAGATCAGAGATCAGAAGAAAGAAAAGTACATACATTTTGTTTACAATTCTCTGCCGTGAATCAAGTTGCAACTGGTTTCTCCAATTAAATGTTTCCATAGCAGGCTCTTCTGCTGGGCCAGTCGGCCTCCAACTGGTGCTATCCATTGATTTTCTAGCCCACTAAATGGCAATTCTTCTACTGCAATAGAAAAAACATATGTATAACTACAAGTCAATCCTGAGAGAAAAGATGCGAAAAGCAGCAAGTAGGGGGAGAAACTGCTACATGGTTACCAAACGTTGAATTTAAAAAGAAAAAAAAAAGAAGATTAATGAGCCTTGATGACTAGGGTTTGGAAAAAAATTTCATCGACAGCACCTACTATATATATTACAGAATCACTGAACCGCTTTGTAACCATGTGTGGAAGCTAATAACAAAACAGGGCTAACTAGAATGTTTTCTTGGTAAATGTCGACAAGTATCAGAAATGAGCTTCACGCAAAAAGGAACTCAAGTGTCAGTCTTTACTGCGTTTGGTTCTTTGATAGACCGTTCAGGCAATCTGTTTTTTTTTTTTTCTTTTTTTGCAGTAGGTTAAGGTGAGATAGTCTTTGAAGAAGCAATCTAGAAGCATTTAAATGCTTTTGCTCACTATGGGAAGATTCTATGGCAAACTTTTGGATATTTCTAGCACTTCTATCTAGTATATTTGACAAAGCTTGCTAGTGGTTATGGCATTTATCTATGATCAGCAGGAAAACTGGCAGTGCACCTATTCTCTAAATAAAGTCAGTTATTTGAGGAGTAGAGAGCATTGGAGAAATACTTAGGAATCAACATAAAAAGTTCATCTAAGAAGATGCAAAAAGAAAATAGGATACCAAAATGGGTAAAGACAGTTTCAAGTAAACCATTTAACCACTCTATGTTAGCAGACCTGCAGAACACACTCGAAGAAACAAAAGACATGAAATTGCATAACCCAATTTTCTATATATTCAACATTATGTCCTCCAAAAAGATTGAAAGGCAGAGGAAAAAATAACACAATTAGCAAAAAAAAAAAAAGCAAATAAAAAAAAACAATTGGCGGATTCTAATCAGAAAATCAAACCTTTTAGCCGATTCCCTATCAAATATTGACTTTCTTTTTTTCCACTTCCACCGTCGCCAATTATCAAAGAAACAATCCAATACAATCTCTTCTATTTTTGTACGGAATTCAAAACCATGGCGAATACAATCCCTTCTTCTCTTCTTAGTAGTTATTTCCAAACTCTCGATTAGAACGGATTCCGGTGATCCATATAATTCGTTTCGGGAAGGATTTTGTAAAACAACCAAATAAATTAAACGAAAAATAAAAGAAGAGAGACCACAGACATATTTGTGGCAACCTTAAAATTAGGACATTAAAAAACTTACTTACTTTTCCACTCTCCCGCGGGGAGATTGTTTGTTACACCCAAATATCATTTTTTTTCCGAGTTAAATCCAAATATCTTATGTATATTATTAGGTGGGTCAATCATATTTTTTATCCTTGTATTTATCGATTTGACATTTTTCATCCTTATGTTACAAAAGGACATTTTTCATCATTGTGTTAATTTTTTGGGACATTTTTTATTTTCCTCTGATTTTCCGAAAAGAAAATGTTGATGTGTCGATTAAAAAATTAACACGTCAGCTATGTGGGCCCAAATTAAACTGAAAACACCCAACCCAAATCACACCGCTCAACCCGTTTTCGCCCACGGGTTTTACCTGTTTCCTAGTTATCCAATTACAAAAACACCCCAAAAATAATCCAACTCCTAAAAAAATAACAAAAACAAATAACACAAGCCCTGCACATCTCCAACGCCATCTCCCGTTGGCCGGCCCTCTCTCACTGGCCCCACCTTCCTTACCTCTCCCGCTCCCTCTCCAACTCCCTCGTCTCCCACTACCACACCCTTAACGGTCGCGCCGATTCCATCGTAGCCTTCTCCATCGCGACCACAACAAGGATGACAACTTGTCGTCCCTCTGCTTTGCCTCTGCACACGTGGAGCGCGTCCCCTTCCCTCGTGCCCTTGACCTCGTCGTCCGGTTCGGCCGCGGCCACCCCGCCATCGCCTACTTGCAGCACCAGAACGACTGCTTCCACACCGAGTGCTCCGGCCTCGCCGCCGATTGCGACCCCAACGTCCCCTAGCCCACCAAAGCCCTCGCTGCTCCCCCGACGCTGTCAACCTCTGGATCGGCAACCACCTCTCGGAGACATCCTTCCACAAGGAACCTCTACGCCGTCGTCTCGGGAGAGAAGCATTTCCTCCTCCTCCTCCCTCCCACCGACGTCCATCGCATGTACATCCGCCCTTACCCCGCCGCCCATCTCAAGACATCGGCGAGTTTGCTTTAGAGATGAAGGTGTGGTGATGGCCAAAACGGTGACGTCTGGTTGTTGTGTGGGTGTGTTATTTGTTTTCTTTTTTTTTTTTTTTTGAGGAGTTGGATTATTTTTGGGGTGTTTTTGTAATTGGATAATTGAGAAACGGGTAAAACTCGTGGGCGAAAACGGATCGGACGGTGTGATTTGGGTTAGGTGTTTTCAATTTAATTTGGGCCCACATAGCTGACGTGTCAATTTTTTAAATTGACACATCAGCATTTTCTTTTCAGAAAATTGGATAAAAATGAAAAAATTCCCAAAAAATTAATACAAGGATGAAAAATGTCCATTTTATAACACAAAGATGAAAAATATCCATATCGATAAACACAAGGATCAAAAATATAATTGACCCATTGTTAGGCTTATTATGTACTCTAGGTATTTCTTGTTTACACTTGTCAAAATCACAATACCTTGGGCTGAATTATTAGGCTAATTTCCCACGAGTCTTTAAATGCTCTTGGGCTAAAATACGGCATACAACTTAAGCCTATATTATCTTTCAAAGCCCGTTTATATTGGTAAGCCGATGACACTCTTCATGCTTTCCTATACACATGTTATACCTACCAAATTACTCCCTCTGATCCACAATAGATAACGCTTAAGACTTTTAATTTTGTTTCAGAATATATGACGTTTAGCAAGCATTAAATTTTTTTTTTCCATATTTACCCATATTTAATTAACCAACTACTTCCTAACTACTTCCTTATTTACCCATGCTTTTATTTCTTAGGAGAATAAAAAGGATAGATTAGTAATTTAAATATCAAAATTTAATGAAAATAGATCTATTTAATGCTTCCCTTAAAGGGAGTGCAAATACCTTAAACGTCATCTATTGTAGATCAGAGGGAGTAGTTCGATATCCTTGTTTCACACGGAGAAAATAATTGAAAAAATCTTAAATAAAAGTTTAATTTTCTAAAAACATCCCACTACTACACTACAAAAAAGAGCGCGAATTGCGGCGTTTTTTTGGAACAAATTGCGGCAGTTTTGACCCCCGCAATTTGATTTTTGTGCAAATTACGGCGTTCTGCAAAACCGCCGTATATAAAAGTCAAATTGTGGCGGTTTTTTAGTGACCGCTGCACCAACTGCCTTGAACATTAACCACTTTATAAAGAATTTGACATGGAAGATTGAAAGAGCGCATTTGTTGCTCTACTCCCTAATTCATTGAAGCTTCAAGCTGTGTAAGAAGAGAAAAAACATTCTTTTAAGTCAACCATGACTTATAGAACCACAAACAGAATATATAAAAATATCATCATATTTAACAGTTAACGGCCAAATCCAAATTACCTACTCCATCTGACCTTGTGGAAAATAATAAGCACACTCTCCTCTAGAAGTTTCCATCCAAAAGTTCCTGGAAAGCTCCAAGTTTGATTAGATCGGCAATGTTATCCTACATAATAAACAATGCAAGTTAAGGTGCTGCTAAAGAATATACTAGCTGCAATATGAATTGACCTCAAACCACAAAGAACCACAATTAACCGTAAGCCCATACCTCATTATCCACCAGGCCATAAAGAGTAAACACAACATTATGTTGCAAACATGCATTTTTCAACTTGAGAAGCTTTAGTAAAGGCACTATTACACCGTTGTATGCAATGCCAACTTGGTTATGCCTATCTTAAGCATAGAAAACTATAAAATCAAATAGGATAATGAAGGTCCATTTAACATTGTACAAAACAAACATGGATTTCCTTGTCACCGTACAGTAAAATGTCATTGCATGCCTTTTACCTTTGGAAACCATTCAGATGCAATAAGGACCAAGTTTTAACACAAAATTTGTTTCTGGAGGAGCACACAATCAGCAAAATGCAGAACTCTCCTTTGAACCATGCAAAAAGTAAACTCAATTTTTCACAGTATTCCAACAGTCAGATCTTCATCATTACATAGGATGGATGATTATATTCTCAAAGCAAATGACCAACATAGGTTCATCCTTCTGAAGGAGAGCTTGTCCAAGCAAAAGATGACTTGCTCAAAAATTATCTCACAAAATAAAATCTTTGTTGCTACAAGGGCTTCTAAACTACATAAAGCATGAAGAGACAGTAATAGAAGAAACTAGAACCTGCGCCAATCTCCCAAGTGCAAAGGCTGCCATTTCTTTCAGATGCTCATCTGAGGAATCCAGCATATCAATCAATGGCCGGAGAACTCCTCTTTGAACAATATGCACCTGCAATGGACCATTATATGTAGCCTCAAAGTTATAGTTCTGAAACTAATATCTTAGAAATGCCTACGATTTTGAAATCTACCTTACAATCAGAATCAGTAGCAAATTGACCCAAAGACAGAGCTGCTTCCCTCTGGCTCTCTATGCAAGAAGAACTGCCACATTCATAATTGTTAGTAGCCTCAAAAGATGCATGAGAGCGCATGATAACTTGCAGTGAACATGAATAGGAGCAATGTCGGCCAATTGCTCATCAACACACATCGGTAACATATCAAACATTTGTTTCCCATCTTTCAATTGGCTTCAAAATTCAATTAGCTTGGCTCGTTGAGAGAATCATTTTACCAGGTAAGTAGCAGGAGTAATATAAACAAGACCAAATTTAAGCAACTCTGTTATTAGTAGTAAACTAGTGTTTTGATCTGAATTGAAAAAATAAATTGAAGGGGAAAAGATCGAGGAATTACATCAGGCAAACCGAGTCCTGAAAACCTCACAGCAAGAATTAATCCACCGTGGCACTGACCACCAACAACACACTTGCACCTGAGTCCGCCATTAACAAACCACCAGCAACACACAAGAAAAGCAGGTTAAACTCCACGCAAATCAAAATGGCAAAAACAGAGATGACGCGGAGGAAGAAATGAGAAGAAAGAGAGGAGTCAGCGGCGTTGCTTACCAAGCGACGGTGGCGCAGGTCCCTACACATGTCCGTTCGCTCGGCTCCTCCTCCTTGTGTTCTTCGAAGGAGAAGAACGTGGAAGAGAGAGGGAAAGGAAGGAGGCGGCGGTGGTTCCTTGTGCGACGGTGGCGGCAGTAAGTTGAGGGAGAGAGATGGTGGAGGCGGTTACTAGGAGGACGTGTGGCGGTGAAGAAAGAGGAGGAACCGACGGTGGTTGAAGAAGCAACGATGATTTGGGGAGGATGATGGAGAGGAAGGCGAAGGAGGAGGCGGAGCATGGCGGCGATTTGTGGTATACAGTGGAGTGGAATGGCAGAGGCGGTTTGCTGGTTAGGGTTCGCGATTTGAGGGAGAATGAGTGATTTTTCTTCCCCCTTTCTGTTTGAGAGAGAGGAAGTGTCCTCGACACTATTTTTGATCCTTGGTATTTGCAGATTGCGGCGCTCATTTGTAATACATAATCAAAAATTTCATAACAAATTGCGGCCTTAAAAACTCCCGCAAAGAAAAAAAGATCCGCCGCGAAATGAAACAACTTGTGGCGGTTACTATTTACGCTGCAATTTGTATCATTTGCGGGGTTCGTTGCGACCGCCGCTATTAAAAAGCCGCAATCCACGCGTTTTTGTAGTGCTACTATCTATATTATATTATCTATTATGTAAAGCCAAGCCAAACATCATCCATCTTTAGTGTTTGACATAGAGGAGAAATTTCTATATTACCGAGGTTTTCAAGTATATTTATAAACAATAAAAACAAATGTGGCTATAATTATAAGTAATTGTATTTAGATTTATATTCAGATTATCCTTTTATTAGAAAAACTAATAAGATTTAAACTCTCATTGAAAAACTATCACCTCACTATAAAATCTTCAGGTTGATAAGTTGTATAGCTGATAAATTTAAATTCTCATAAAAAATATCACTTCTGAGACGCCCCGACCCGTATTTACCGTACACAGTAAACACGTGCCGGAACTGTGACAACCCAGCCCAACAAGGCCAGCATACAGTGTAGACAACCATGACTCGGCCCAACGGCCCAAAATAATAAAACAACATAAGTAACAAATCCGGCCCAATGGCCCAATAATAGCGAAAACATTGCACAGCGGAAGACTTAAATAACTCACTAACACTGTATGCGACACATGCAAACTATGGATCCAAGCCCGTCCAAGGGATAACGCCGCAGCCTGTCTGGAATGCACCAAGCCTGTACAACAAACATCTCATCCTACGGGATGAAACCCCGCAGGCGAGGGGTGAGTCCGAAGCGCTCACCGACGAAAGATAAACAGTGATATATTCAACCGCAATACTTTCGAAGTAATGCAACCATCAAATCAGATGAATCTATCACAAACAACATAACAGTGGACTACATCTCAAACAACACAACAGAGGTAACCAACACAAACAACACGACAGAGGAATCTACTAAATCATATCAAGCCAAGACTCAAAGAATACTTATTAATTTTTATTACCAATTTTATCTTCCGGGCCCCGTCACTGGACAAGCTAGGGTCGTACCTGGTTATTAACTAATTCTGGATGCCAGGCCCCACCACAATCCGGGATCAACATCCCCATATCTCAAATCCGAGATCAACATCCCAATATCTCAAATCCGGGATCAACATCCCAATATCACAAATCCGGGATCAACATCCCAATATCACAAATCCGGGGTCAACACCCCAACCAACAAACCCTCTAGCAAGACACCACAGAATTAGTCTCTAACCATCTAGTCGTACCACTACTTTCCAAGTGACAATTATATCATCATCTCACTTTCAGTTTCAGTTCCGTTTCCAATACTCATTATTCTTTTCCCAATTATCCACATTGACCAGTTCATCATTATCCTCTACTCAATATCACAAATCCAATAACACAGTCTAACATTAACAACAACATCACAGCAGTCATAATCATCACAATTATTTCTCAAGCTCAACCAATCCGCAATTTCATATCACTAATTACACACAATTAACAGTACAACAATTATTCACAGTATCCACATGATCAATCCACACAGCCCAGCAACAGCAACAACAATCATGGCAATCAAATAACTACAAGGATCATTTCAACGGTTCAATCAAACATCAAAACATACACAGTATTACGGGCACATATCAAGGTTTATCCATCCTCACCTGGTATGTCTCTGAAACTGCTATCCGGTCAAATCCCGATACCCTATATGTACATATAGGAACACAATAATCACTTATAATGCACAACAAAATGATTATGCATGATACCGGTTTAAGAATTATTTTATGGCTTATCTGTTCATTTTAGTATTTCCATAATTATCTTATTACCCAACAGTTCATCCGACTTGGTGGTAATTAACCGATTAATATTTCAAGTGGTTATATCAAACATATCTGTTTCAAATCAAAACCGATCCCGAGCGTCCAAGCCGATATCGTAATATAAAGTAGATAGCATTTTATAATACAATCTTTCCCAAAATAATACCGTGTAAACATCGGTTGTAATAATTAAAGTAGTGAAATCGTCAAGTACACAATAATAATCATACTTGTAATATTTCCGATAGTAAAACTGTTACATGGGAATAGTGTCATCGGAAATTAATTTACAAAGACGGTATATGGTATAAATTATCCGTATCATAATGTTGTAAAGTATTATTTATAAATTCATGCATCGTTATATAACCGATAATTATAAATGGGGTAAAGATAATAATATTATCAGAACTCGTTATATAATATAACACACGTACGTACTACGTTAAATTAATATAGCTTATACTAATAAAATCTTTAGATGGAATAATATAATTGATATAATATTTTATCAAAATAACACTGCCACTATCATAATTCCGGTTCATCAGAAATTAAATAAAAGCATAATGTGGCCATAAAATAAATCATGTGCGGGTTGTATATATTAGACTTACGAGTACGTAGTTAAATCCAAAATCAAGTCGTTTTAATCCATAGTTTATATCATTAACCTCTTACTTATATAATTCGTCCACGTATTTCTCTTATCTATCGGTTTCGTTATTAAGTCCGTCAAATGCATATATGTCACGGTAACATGGGCCTCCGCACGTTCGGCCCGTTTCCGAGTCCGTGTGCAAACCGAGCCCAAACCCGCGCCAAGGTATAATATGAGTCCAAGGAATTACCCAAAGGTCGGTTTCCGGGCTCGCCGGAAAATTCCCGAGGCTGCCGGAACCTCGCCGGATTCCGGCCGGTACTGTTCACGGCAGAACGTTCCCAAACAGAAATCCCCACACTCCAGTCTTCGTCCAACGTCGGCACAAAAGCCTCGAGAGTAACTCGCCATCAACATCTCATCCACCCCACCAATCGACCATCCATCAACCACCATCACAACCCACAATCAAAACTACTCATTCCGCCAATCACCCACCAACGTCCACAGCACCACAAGCAAAACAACCCAATCAATCAATTAACTCAAATCGTTTAAAGATGGGGAAGAGGAGAAGAGGTGTGGCCAGAGACTCACCCAGCCTTGGCTTCGTCGGCGGCGGTTCCCAGCTGAGGAGGAAGGAAGGCAACGGGCGGCGTGGCTGCAGGCAGCGGCAGCGGCACGGAAGGGAGGAGAAGAAGAGGACGCAGAGGAGAGGAAGTCTCGGGTGGCTCTCCTCGTCTGGCCGGCGACGCGTCAGAGGCAGAGGGAGAGGAGATCGGGCGGTGGTGGAGACTTGAGCTCTGTCCCGCGATGACGCCGAGCTTGTCGTGGCGGCAGCGTCGTCGCTTGGCTGCCGGCGAGGGTGGAGACAACGAGGAGGAGTAGATGGGGATGGGATGGTGATGGTTGGGTTTGTGGAGGGTGGTCTCAGGTCGGCGGTACAGGGGAGGAGAGGAGGAAGGGGAAGAGAAAGGGAAAGAAAGACAAGGTTGCAGGGGAGGAGCGTGGGAGAGAGAGGAAGATGAGGAGAAAGAGAGAGGAGAGTAAGGAGAAGATAGAGTGGGGGTGCTACTCACGGGTGGAAAGGAAGAAATTAAAGAGGAAAAAGGAAAGAAAGGACAAGAGAGTGGTGGAGGGGTAAGTGGTCACGGGACATGGCGGCTGAGGAAGGAAAATGGAGAAGAATAGAAAAGAAAAGAGAAAAGAAAGGAAGGGGAGGAAAATAAAGAAAAGAAAGAAGAGAGGTGGGGCCCGCGCGGCTGAAGGAAGACCCGGGAAAGAGGAGAAGAAACGTAACCGGGAAAGAGAAAGAGAACGGAAAGAGGAGAAGGAAGAGTGGCTTCGGGCAAGCCTCATTCGGCCGGTCCGGATTCTCGCGTCGGAATCTCGTAAACGCAGGGATACTCCCGTCTTTCCGACAAATCCCGTCCCGAGTCAAAAAATACAACTTGGGCTCGGAAAGTCCGATTAATTCTCCCGAGCGTCGACCAAGTCTCGGAACTGGAAACCGAGGCTCGGTTAGTTAGAAAGACACTCCCGAGCGCGGGAAAATTCTCGGTTTCGAAAAACGACTACCGATTTACCTCGAATTAATTACCCGAGATTAATTCAACAGTAAATCACGGTAAAACGACTTCTACAGTCCCGGTAAAAATCAAAAATTTTACCCGGGCTGTTACAACTTCACTATAAAGAAAAAGATTGATAAGATTTCAACTCTCATTAAACAAAATTATCACCACGGCTTTAGGTTGTTAAGTTTTATAGTGATAAGATTTAAATTCTCATAAAAAAACTATCACTTCACTATATAAAAAAAAAAAAGCTGATAAGATTTCAACCCTCATTAAAAAAATTATCACCCCGACTTTAGGTTGTTAAGTTTTATAGCTGATAAGATTTAAATTCTGATAAGAAACTATCACTTCACTATAAAGAAAAAGACTGATAAGATTTCAACTCTCATTAAAAAAAATTATCATCCCGGCCTTAGGTTATTAAGTTTTATAGCTGATAAGATTTAAATTCTCATAAAAAACTATCACTACACTATAAAGAAAAAAAAACTGATAAGATTTTTATCATAAAAAAAAATTATCACCCCGGCCTTAGGTTGTTAAGTTTTATAGCTGATAAGATTAAATTCTCATAAAAAAACTATCACTTCACTATATAAAAAAAAAGACTGATAAGATTTCAACTCTCATTAAAAAAATTATCACCCTAGCCTTAGGTTATTAAGTTTTATAGCTGATAAGATTTAAATTCTCATAAAAACCCATCACTTCACTATAAAGGAGAAGATTGATAAGAATGGAACTCTCATTAAAGACATTATCACTCCGGCCTTAGGTTGTTAAGTTTTATAGCTGATAAGATCTAACTCTCATGAAAGCTATAATTATAAGGCTGACGTTAAGTTGATAATCATTTCTGTTCTTTCTAAAACCGTTATGGTTTATCATATATTTTCTCTTTTAGTTCTCCCAAGCCCCTGTCACGTGATAAGTATTGGTCGTACTTGGTAGATACCACTCCCTATTAAATCAAATAACTTACCAATTAGCATTAGTTATAGTGGTAAGGCATATTGCATTCCCCTTAAACCCCAAGGTCCAGATTTCGAGTCCTGGTGGAAGTCGGTGTATGGAAACTGTGTTATTGAAAGTAGTCCCACCTCACACGGGTGACGTGTTGAGCCACGGGGAGAGATTAGTCCGGTAGTCGACTGGGATACTTTTCTAACATCAGAAAAAAAAGAAATCAAATAAACTTATAAAAAGAAATCATGAGAAAACAAGCTCATCGGTCGAGAGGATCCCAAGCCCCTCAACAAAACATAGAACACAAGCGGCTACCACCCAGTCGTACCTCTACCTTCCACGTGACATCTGAATGTCTAAGTCGTATTTTCACAATTTATCTTTATTATTTCATCAACTCCATGATCTTAGTTTCCGAGCAGGCTCTCGGCCTCACAGCCCCTTTGGAAAACCAAGCATCCCAACAAGTCCCACAGGTTGTCACAGTAATCAAAATCACAACAACACAACCAAAGCACAATAATTAATTACATAGTTTCAACAAGCAACTCACAGCAACACAATATTACAGGCAATATACTACAGTTTATCCATCCTCACCTTAATTGTTGTATTCCTCTGGAAAACTGTTAGTGGGTTCTACTTCCACGTTATCTGCTACTTGCAGGAACTTGGCAGTGCTGCAGACGGTGACGACAAAGCGACGAACAAGGTGGCAATGAAAGGAGGTACGGGTCCTGGCGGTGTTGCTTGTGGTGTGGAAGTTGATGATGGTGGTGGTGGTTTATGCGTGAGAAAAGAAGGAAAAGTAATGGTATGGTATTGATGATGACGACCACGTCGTCTTGGTGGCTTGATTGTTTGTTTCTTTTCTTTTCTTTTTCTTTTTTAATATATATATATATATATATATATATATATATATATATATATATATGAAGAGAAAGTTGGCAAGCATGCAGGAAGAAGGCTGGTATGGTTTTGTTTTTGCAGGTGATGTATAGAGAAGGTCAGGGTTCCTTTTATAGGCAAAAAACAAATTTGTGATGAAGAAGAATTTTTTCCTTATTGGGGAAGGAGAAAGAAAAAAAAAATCTGGGTGCAGCTTACCGACGAAGAAAAAGATATGCGATGAGGTGTGAACAAAATAAATATGATGCAGGCATATTCCACACACTCAAGCAGGTCTTGTTCGGACCAACAAATAACTAAAATACCCCCTTTATTTTATTTCTGGTCCATAATATTGAGGTTAAACCTGATTTTTCTTAAGATTTCTGGAACCAAAAAATTCAAACTTTGGTTTGCATAATCTGCAAAAATATCTGGAACGTGGGGCAAGGGTCGGATTTGGAATCTGAGGCTCGGTTTACTGTGAAATAATTTCCAAAGTTAATTCCATACGGTAAATGCCTTATTATAGTCCCAGTAAAAAAGTGAAATTTTATCCGGGTTGTTACAGTCTTGCCCCCTTAAGGAAATTTCGTCTTCGAAATTCTATCTTGGTTATACAAAAAGATGTGGATACTGGGTCCGCATATGTTCCTCGACTTTCCAAGTTGACTCGTTTGCAAAGTGCTTGCTCTACTTGTGTAATGCCCCAAATTTTCATAATTTAATTTATGGAATTTTTGTTCCAATTTTACCCTTGAGGTTTTTATTTTCTGGGTTTTTGGTCAAGGAAATTAATTATTTTGCTTGGGAATATCTGTATCAAGTTGCAATTATATCGTGTTCGGGTTTCGTCGGAGATAAATCGTGTTTTGGTGCAAAATACGGAGTGTGTTGGACTTTTAATCGAAACTACGTTGTTTTGGGATTAGAAAAGGAAAAAAAAAAAAACAAAAGAAAACAAGCTGGCGTTGACCAGGCTAGGGCGAATTGACCTCGCCAAGCCAAAACGAAGTGACGTCATTTGTGTCATACTACTTGATGCTACTAATGAGTTGTTGTGTAAGGAATTTGAAAGCATAAATGTAGTAAATTTGAGATGAGCTGAATGGGACAATTGAACTTCGTCCTCGGATTCCACATAAAGAAACTTGATCTTCATCAACTAAGTTATGCATACAGAAGGCTTCTTAAACGATTTGGCACTAATGAAGACAAAATTAGTCTACTCTCAATAAGCACAACAACAAAGTTAGTCAAAGACAAAAATGAAAAAGAGACGAACATAAATTTACAACGATATTTTCACCAAGGGACTGAAGGAAGATTAATTCACTAGGATTCATGTGGAGATTGGAAATGTGCACTCCATATTGGAGTATCTACAATCACTCTTTGGAGATATCTCTCAACTTTGATCTCTTTACATGTTAAAATGCATATTCATCACTTAGTTCATGTACATCCAATTGCACACTTGCACTTTACATTTGAGTGATGATGAGATTACAATAGAGATCAAAAGTGGATTGGTTAAATTAGAGATTTGTGAAAAAGTTGGAGAGCAAGCAGTTTTAGCATGGGAGATGCCACATATTCAAAAGGCAGATAGTGAAAAAGAAAACATTGATTTTTGTGCAAAAAAGTCTAAGGAAAGAGAGGGCCTATTTTTCAGCTTTATTGTCGAAATCCTTCATAAGCCAAACCTGCCAAACCTGCATGATTCTTGCAAAATGTTTGTTACCTTTTAAAAGTAACCGTTGGGTGATAGAGAGAATTTGCATAGAAAACCTCAAATAACCGTTGGATAAATCACTAAATCGTCTTGATATCTACTAATCCAACAACCTCACTTATATTCTCTCTTATACCTTATCTTGATCCTTTGCATAAATCGAGAGAGAAGAATCCTAACCATGGTTAAAATACCTCTTGCTTCTCTATCCTTCTACAATTCGAAAACCAATCTGATCTAAACACAAAATACCTTATTTGTCTCCACCCAAAATTCATAATAGAACAAGAAACACACTTGTAGAAAGAGTTGAAGACTTTGAAGTCTATCAATTCTCAAATTATCTAGTGTTCCTATTGGAGAAGACCTTAAAGTGTTCAAATAGAAGGATAGAGATGATGTTTCAATCAATAATCATATTCCAAGCTCAAGTAAGTCAAATGCCCCTCAAGGGAAACCAAGTCAACATGAGACTGAATCTACTCCGAAAGTGCTACTATCAGAGACAATTCAGAATAAAATTTTCTTTTGAAGCACCACCAGATCTTGAAGAAATAATTATGGAAGAGCCTAAAAAGGCTACTTGGTTGCAGATCTAGAGAGGTTTGAAAGTCCTTTTGGCTTCTGCGATGCCAAAACGGAAAATAAAGAGAAGCACAAGACTAAAGAGGAGGACTTCTTACCAAAACTTCTCAAAGAAAGGGAAAGAGAAAGTTGTTAGAATTCATACTCTAAAGTATGTGAAAATCTTCCAGTATTGAGCAAGAAGAGTCCAAGTCTAGAGAAGAAGCTTCTTTAGTTCCCATCATAAGAAGTTGACGCTTGTTAAATCATGAAAAGGGATGAAGAAGAGCAAGTTTGTTGAAGATGCCTATCCATCTAGTGAGACCAATAGAGGGAATGGAAATGATCAAGAGCTATGGTTGGCAGTAAAATTGCTAAAGTCACACTATGCATTTCCTCTTAATTTTGTTAGACTTGGAGTTTCAAGAGTCAACAAAAGAGCAAGCTTTGAGACTCATACGTCACTTCTTAGAAAGGCCTGATCCAAACTTGATTGAGTAACTTCACACCAATATGGCCTTAAAAGCATGATGATGATGATGATGGAAGAATCATTGGAATGAAGGAGGACTTGATGGTTTCCAATAGAAAACTTGAAGGAGTGATGCAAATGCAAAAAGAACAAGGGCATATTGTTGGCTGAGGTCAGAGATTCTTCTTACTATCATCCACCACCTGCTGCCACTTCACAAGAAGAAGAAGAATCTATTGCCAATTAAACCGAGTTTGACTCCTTCTCATTTATTGCTCTTTAGATTCATGTATTTTCATATCATATACATTTTTTTAATTGCTTGTCTGGATTTTATATTATTTTTCATGGATATATTGTGTTGATTGGTGTATTTTTTGAATGTTATGCTACATGTTTTGTTATATGGCAATGTGCTAATTGGCATGCAAAATAGGGCAGATACCATTCTTTTGAGCTCTTACAGTTGATGCTTTTAAAAGTTATTATAGAGTCACTATCACTGCATCATATTATCATGACACTTTGATTTATTACTTATAGTATTGTTGATGTTACATATTCATATATGCTTGTTGATTGATACTTTGAGTTAATATTTGGCACGATTGATGCCAAAATGTGAGTATTTTTAATTGGATGAGTAATTAATACCTTTATGCAGGAACTTTGATCATCCTCTTTTAGCTCACTTCAGAGTTATCTTATACAGAGAAGATCAATTTTGAGCTCTAAATTTTATCACTATGAAGATGTTTATCCTGCTAGTCGCTCTAGGTGTTAATGCATTTTTGTTGTAGGACTACAACTATCCCTTTGTGTTGCGATTTGGCCTGAGACATGCCAAAAAGGGATACAATCAGACTAACGTTGTTTGTTGACGTTTCTATTGACCATACTTTATTACCGTGTTTTGTTGTTGATTTTTTTGCTGGAATATAGTATCTTGATCTATTTTGGCTTATCTCAGTACTTCACACTTGGTCATATTAGCTTTTTGAGATTCCAAAAGGGGGAGAAATAGTGTTGCATGATTGCACAAATGTTTTAGATAGGGGGAGCATTTGTGCAAAACTGATTTCAAAAGTTATTGTCTTTTCACGCAAAGTTTGTCATCATCAAAAAGGGGGAGGTTGTAGGCCTAAGATCGGATTAGCATGTGCTTTGTGTTAATCTTTTTTTATAATCTTAATTAAGCATAGTAACCGAGATAATTGAGTATCTGTGGATTAGTGTTTGAATTTGCGTAAATCATATTTATTAATCCTCTTTATTCCTTAGCCATGTTTTGATGCTAACAAACTTTAAGTTTCAAATTTATATATTAAATCAAAGCATGCATGTAATACTTTTGTGTAGTAGACATGTCTCTTTCAAGTCTTGTTACATGTGCATCCATCCTAGATTCTATATTATATATTAAATGAGCTAACTAGGTTTTGATTATGACAAACCTATGTGTAGCATCTTTTGTATCTAACCATGAATCACAGCTTACAAATATGCCCAACCCGTGATCAACATTCTTGGAAGATGAGTGAGTGGAATTGGAACATGTGTTAGTGGGCATGATGGGTCGCTTTCAACTACAAGCTCCCATGCCACTCATGTTTGTTTAATCCCAAATAGCATTGGTCAACAAACCTAGTACCTACCATTTCTGAAGATTGATTTTGTGATAAAAGAAAACTTAAACAGATCAAATGGCAGTTGAATTCAAATTTCCTAGGTCCAACCTAGGACTATGCTAAACAATGATATCAATGGCAAAAAGCTGCAGTCTGGTGTGTCTCGTGCCAAAACATGAAAGGGAGAACAGGGAAGAAGAACGTTGACACTCTGGCACCTCTGACGACAGAACGGGCTGGAAGGAAAGGGACTCCTAACGGATTTAAATTGATTCAACCAAGTCCCAAACGGAAATACCATCCTTAGACTTTACAGAAGCTGTTGAAACGTTGATGACCTGGCGTCTTCCATGAAAAATCTGACAGTGACTAGAGATTGATGATAGTTGGCTTTCCTTGGTCTTTGTGCCAAGCTAACCCATACTAGGAAGTCAAATGAATTTAGTACTTTACACTTCTGAAACTACACAAAATGATTCAAATAAGTTGCAGCTTCCTCTCTTAACATTCATATCAAATCAGCATGTGAGCAACAACCTTGATCTTCACAAAAAGATGCTGAATGATGTGACTACTCAAGAGATTTGAACGTTGTGGCGCCTTTCATGCCAGAACTCATTGCAACTGACAGTGACACATTGTTGTTACTCTTGGAGGCTTCTTCCCCCTTGCCTCTATATAAAGAAGATTAATTGATGAAGAATGTTAGAGCTGCCAATGGAGAAAGAAGTGAGAAATTAGCAACATCTCTCCTCCTAAGCTTGAGTGTTCAAAATATCCTTGTGCATTATTTGTAAATCTCTTGAGTGAGTCACTCATGAAGATATCTTGAGAGAGGATTATATTTTAGACAAACTTATGAGTGCTTTTGTGTTGATTAGTGATAAGCAAAGCTAGGATTAACTTTGAGAGAAAGTTTGCAAGTTGCACCTTGGAAAAACTTATAAGAGATAGGGTTTATTGGTTTAACCTATGAAGAAACCAATTGAGTGAGGTAGGATAGGGGATATCTTACTGGAGAACTAAGAGCAAAGTTTGGATTAGCTTTGTGGATATGAGAGGTTAGAGGTTAGCCTAGGTAAAACCTTGTACTATAGGTTATTGGTTGATCTCGTAAAAGCCAAGGTTAGTGAAGGTTAGAAATCTCAAGGTGGATTCCTTGAGTAGTGGAGGTAGTCCTGTGTGGCGAACCACTATAAATTCTTTGTACCAATATCTCTAACCCTCTCCTTAATTGTGCTTTAGTGTGTTCATAATTTCCCAGAATTAGATACAAAGTCGATTTGGCATTAGTGACGTCAAATCGGTGATTAAGCGAAAAATGGCTAATTCACCCCCCCTTTTAGCCACTTTGGACCTACAGAAAGTACCTCACTGGCATGGACTTCAACAGTCAGAAAACTAAAAGGGCCAACCCAAAAAGACCATTGGGATAGATACCAGAAAAGGACCACCTGGCTTAATTGTTTTTGGACAGCCTAGTAATATTATTGAATAAACAACAAAAACAAGACTATATTAAATTGAAAACTACTTTTCAATTTATTTAAAAAGAGTTTCAAATTATAATAATTTGTTCAGAAAAAAAAATGAACAAGGCCAAGTTTCAAAAATATGTAAAAGAGAATACAAATAAAATATAAATCACAATTTTCAAAAATTAATATCTAACAAAATGTATATTTCTCTTGGAAAAAAATAGTGGAAAATGTTACCTTACACATTATATATAACTAAAATGTATGGTAATGGTCACCATCAAATAATCCATAAGCTAATAGAAATAATTGTGAATTAGAAGAAACTAAAATGGAGATGGTCATCGTCAAATAGTACATTAACATGATATTAAGTATGGTACTTCTCGAAAAGTCATACAAAAATAAGAAACAGTATAGGTTCTTACAAAAGCCGTATGTAACACGGCCTAATTCAGTTGCCATTCAAACAAAATCCGTGTGTAACACGGTCTAATTCAATTGCGACTTGAGCTCGTGTGTAACACGGGTAGTTGCACTAGTTACATTAAAGAGGAACACACATTACATCAAGCCAGTAACACATTACATTAAGAAACACCTAGGAATTGTTGTAAAAATTCAAAAGAAGAAGAAAAAAAAAAAAGACAAGAAACAACCTAGAACTTAACATTTGGCTCAATTATTACCACCAACATGCACCTCCTCGTCCTTGGCCCGAAGTTTGATTCTGCATAAACAAGTCAGTAGGATAACTACAACAAGCACAATAATAATAACCACACAAATCTTGAGGATCGTGGGATAATTGTCATATTCATGAGACGTGGCAAAGTCAAGAGGAGGGGGTGAGTAGGAGTTGTCCATGGTGGTGGTGGGCAATGGAGTTGGGTAAAGAAAAATTAGAAAATAAAAACAATGAGGAGAGGAGAGGAGAGGAGAGGAGAGGAGAGGAGAGGAGAGGAGAGGAGAGGAAATGAGAGGAGAGGGAGGGAGGGATTAAGGAAGGGGCTCGGTTGAGTGGGGAGGAAGGGACTGGGCTTGCTGAGTTTATAAAGAAGATGCCCCATTAAAACCCTACTAATTCGGTAGTTACTAGTCACCTCATACATTATTACTATTTAACCTATATTAATTTGGTGGTTGTTAGTCGCCTCATATATTTTTATTGTTTATGGAAACTATGGTAAATGGATCTGCAACCTTGTCTGTAGACTCTTAGTTAGCTAAGACAGTAGAGTACAGCTAAACGAAAAGAAAAAGAGAATAATTTAATCATATTTCAAAAATGCTTCACATATGTTTATGTTAATCCTTGCATTTTACTTGTGGTATTTTTGATATTGTCAATGTTATGGCTTGAATATGTAATCCATGCATTTTACTTGTGGTGTTTTTATGTTGTCAATGTTATGACTTGAACATGTATTAGAGTTTTGATTAAGTCAAAATAAACTTTATTACATTATATAATAGTTGGCCAATCATTATTTTTTGTTATTAACCCTTTCCATGTCACCTTTCATTATTCAATTGGGCTTGTACTTGAAGGCTTTTATATGTATATGTGATTTGGGTATTTGAATTTTTTTATTAACATAGCCCACCTTTCCTTCTAAATTGAGTGACGTCATTTTATAGCAATATGGGCATGGTTTCTTTTTTAAGTTATGCAACAAGTGATATAGGGGGTTGTTTATTTTGTTGTCTTCTTCCTTGTGCTAAAGCTTCACATATCATTCTCTTACTTTCTCAACCTTATCTCTTAAGACATTTCAAAAGATTCATGACCAAAGAGCAAGAGTAAGAAGTGAACTTTTTTTGTCTCTTCCTAAGAAGCTATCAAGACAACAAAGCATTTTTGTTGGTGAAAGAAAAGGGGCACACTTTAGAGGTGAACACACACCATTGGAAGATAGAGAGGAGATCCAAAATCCTATCAAGAAAGCCATATAGCCGTTTTTTTTTTTGATACTAATGAGTATCCCAGCTCGACAAGCCAGACTAATCTCATCCGTGGCTCGACACCCAATCTCGCTTCCCGGGCATTTAGCATATAGCCGTTTTATTGTCTTACTATCACTAAGGAGCTATAAGAAAAAAAGTTGGAAGGTGTTGGAATCATTAGCCCCAACGGTCAGAATTGATTGAAGAGTGCAGATTTTTTTCCAGACCTAGAAATTGTATACGGTCCCAACACCAACATTCTGGAAGACATGGTTTTGGTATTTGTCTTTGACTTTCAAGTCCCTACCTGTTATTGGGGTCTATAAATAGTCTTCACATCCTCACTAGCACATCAAGGGGCAAGTCATTACAACTTTATTTACATCCTCTTTAAGCTTGCTTAAGTGCTCATAAACCATTAAGAGATTAGAGTTTGATCATTGAAATTGTTGAAGGATTTAATTCTTTCTTCTTGAGCTTTATACCTTTGGGATATCTTTGGGCTTAATTGTACCCACAAAGAGTGAGTGGTTATTTGAAAATCATACCTTGAGTAGGATTGAAAAAAATTTACTTAAGGAGAATAGGTTTGAAGCTTGAGCCTTTGAAAAAGCTTTAGGTATAGGTTAGAGAGTGAGCCTTGGAAAACTCTTGTATAGATTTGTGTTGAGCCTTAGTAAAAGCCTAGGTTAGAGAGTGAGTCTTGGGAAAACTCTAGTAAAGGTTTGAGCTTGATCCTTTGGAAAAGCTTAGTTGTAAAAGGTTGGGTTTCACCTTGGAAGAAACCATATATTGGATTTGGTAAATCTCAAGGGGAGCCTTGAGTAGTGAATGTGCCCATAGATTTTAGGGAAAACCACTCTAAATTATTGTGTTTGAATGTGTGTGTGTGATTGCTCTCTTCTTCATTCTTAATCTCCTCTAGTGTTCTCGAATACCCAGTTTTTTTTGTTTTTGCCCCTTATACAAAATTTCCAGAAAAGTATCTTAGAAGTTAATTCAACCCTCCTTCTTAGCTTATTTGGGCCTACAATTAGTAGTCGAGTCTAGGTCTTTTTGTTTTGGAATAATCTCCTAGAGTAAAGATCTGGCTTTTGAGGGTTATAACATCCGTAAAGCTCCTTACTTTGATGGTGTGAATTTTGATTATTGGAAAGTAAGGATGCAAATTTTTATAAAGAGTCAAAGCTTAGAAGCTTGGGAGATTATTGAAAGTGATTGGGATATACCACTTAAACCTTTGAGTAATTGGAATGAAAGTGAGAAATGCAAAGGCGCTCTTGATGCTTTGGCTAAGAATAGCTTGCTAAGTGGTTTAAGTATGGTAGAAGTAGAGAGAGTTAGAACTTGCAAATCCGCTCATGATATTTAGAAGCTTTTGTGAGGGAACTATTCAAGTCATGAAGACATGGGAATGATCTTGATTCAAATTCAAGTGGATCCGAAATTGAAGAACAAGCAAGTATATGACTTATGTCCCTTAAAGATGATGAAGTAATGGATTCTTCTAATGACTTTACATTTGAAAAATTACATGATGCTTTCCTTAAGTTGCATGATGAACTTGAGAAATCTTTGAAAAAGAATCTAGCATATAGATAGCAACTTGAAGCTCTTGAAAAGAAAATAGTGCTCTTAAAACTTCGTATAATGAACTAAATGATAAGATCTCATCCAATGTTTGTGCATGTGATGTGTTGGGAAAAGAGAATGATTCTCTTAAAATCTCAAGTTGATTTGAAGAACACTTTGGAAAAATTCACTAACGGTAGAGATGGACTTAATCTTCTTTTGGGACAACAAAGAAATCCAATGCAAAAAGAGGGATTAGGTGCATCTAATGTGTCATATGATGCTAAATATTTTGTACTTAATGATAAGATATATGAACATGGTGCTTCATCTTCTTCTCATCATGCTACATTATTTGAACATGCTAAGCCAAATGTTCATAATGCTAGATTCCATGTTCATGGCACAAGATCACATGCTCATCATGGTAGATCACAAGCATATATAAAGAGACCATATGCTAGACCATATATTTATGATGAAGGATCATATGTCTATCATACTAAATCATATGCACATAAAAGAAGACCACATGCTTACAATGTTAGAACATATGCTAATGGTGCAAGACCAGATGCATACTATACTAGAGCTCACGATGCAAGATCATATGATTTCAATTCTAGATCACAAACATATAGAGCTAGACCATTCTATCATAATGCTAAGTCATATGCTTATGATGATAGGCAACATTCTTATAATGCAAGAGTACTTGGTTGTGATAATTGTGTTAGATGTAAATCATCTTATAGTTCATATATTACATGTGATTTTTGTGGAAAATATGGTCATGGGATTCGTACATGCTTGTTTAGACAAAAGAATTGTCATGTTAAGTATATTTGGGTACCAAAAGGTACTATGACTAACCTCCAAGGACCCAAGATGAATTGGGTACCAAAAACTTGATTCATTTTTGTAGGAGAAGAAAGGATGAGTGATGGTTGAAGATTAAAAATACTCATCCTTTGATTTGAACCATTTTGTATCCTTTTTAGTATCCTTTTAATGATATTTTTGAAGCTTGTTTAATTATTTTGTGTATCTTTCATGCATTGCATAGATGAGTAATGATGGAGAATGTCTATGGGAAGGTCTTTGAGTATTTCAATTCAATTTGGTTGGATAAGAGCCGGGAGTTTGATAGATTCGTATGGAAAGTGTTCCTTTAGATGTTGATTTGGTTTGGGTCCGAACTACAAATCTATCAAAATAAACACAAACTGGAAACTAGCTGATTGATTTGGTGTGGGACCGATATACAAAATTCCTAGTTTAGCCAAAATCCGAGAGTGACTGACAAATTTCCCACCATATGGTGGCACTTTCACAGAATAGAGATGCGGCATAGTTCGCCCATCTATCCTCACTGCATCGTAGCTTTTGCGTCATTCGAATAATCTTACGAAGCCAATCGTCAGCGGCTTGTGGATCTGTGGCTCCAAGAAAGATATCTTCATCGAGCTTAGTTATCTTGGTGAAAATTGGGTTCTAAACAGGACCTTTGTTCTTAGATGTCTGCTGTTGTAGAATCTGAGTCATAACCTTCAGAATCTGCACCGTATCCGCATGTAAAGCCATCGGTGCCCCAGCTGGTATACTTGCCTAGCTCCAACCTGAGGTGGTTGATCGACGGACACCTGGTCATATTCCAAGTGTGGTTGTTCAGCTTGCTGGTTTCCTCCAACCGGATCCATTCGTACTACCTATATGAGTATGCATGCATGAGTATCATATGGAACATATGGAGTAGACTATGCACAAAGAAGCAAACAAACACAACAAATAGTCAAACAAGACTCCCACAGACCTACCGCCTGCTCCGCTACCAAAATGAAACACCCCGACCCGCATTTACCAGAGACATGGTAAACACGTGTGATGACATTACTTATTCAACACAAGCGGTAATTATACATCATATCATCCGATAATATAGCCAATACAACAAGCATCTGTCACCCGAGCATGGGGACATTTATTACAACACACCATATTCAGATAACAATAGCAACAGCAGAAAACATAAACAACAACAGAAGTAGAGTGATAGAATTGTAACGACATATAGGGAAGACTTATGCAAGATAATGCAACTGTTAGAACAACAACAACGGCATGGATCCGGAGTCTGGTGGAGAGAATACAACAGCTTACCAAGCATCGTACCTGTACTACAAACAAGTCATCCTACGGGATGAAACCCCACAGGTGAGAGGCGAGTCCAAAGTGCCCACCAGTACAAAGCACAATCATGGATAAACAATAGCATACAAGCAACTGTAATATGCAAGAAATAATAAACACAATACTTCACTTGGACATATGACATGTGATATCTAACAAATATTCTAACTTCCAGATTTTATTATTATTAGGGCCTCTGTCACGTGATAAGTACTGACCGTACTTGGTAGCCAGGTTAGCTAACCCCATGGTACTCCTCGTTAAATCAAATAAACTCATAAAAAGAAATTATGAGAACACACGCTCAACGGCCTAGAGGACCCTAAGCCCCTCAACAAAACATAGACATAAGCGTCTACCACCCAGTCGTACCTCTACCTTCCACGTGACATCTAAGTGTCTAAGTTGTATTTTCACAATTTATCTTTATTATTTCATCAATTCCATGATCTTTGTTTGCGAGCAGGTTCTCGGCCTCACAGCTCCTTTGGAAAACTAAGCATCCCAACAAGTCACACAAGTTGTCACAGTAATTAAAATCACAACATAGCCAAAGTACAATAATTAATCACATGGTTTCAACAAGCAAGTCACAACAACACAATATTACATGAAATATACTACGAGTTATCTATCTTCACCTCAATTGTTGTATTCCTTTAGCAAAATTGTTAGCGGGTTCTACTTCCACGCTATCTGCTCCTTGCAGGAACTTGGCAGCGCTGCAGACGGTGGAGACAAAGCGACGAACAAGGTGACACTGAGAGGAGGTACGGGTCCTGGCGGTGTTGCTTGTGATGGTGGTTTATACGTGAGAAAAGAAGGGAAATTAATGGTATGGTATTGATGATGACGACCACGTTGTCTTGGTGGCTTGGTTCTTTGTTTCTTTTCTTTTTCTATTCCTTTTTCTTTTTCCTTGTAATATATATATTTGAAGAGGATGTTGGTAGAAGCTAGGTTAGAAAAGAAATGCAGGAAGAAGGCTGGTATGGTTTTGTTTTTGTAGCTGATATGCAGAGAAGGTAAGGGTTCTTTTTATAGGCAGAAAAAGTTTTTGTGTGATGAAGAAAAAATATTTCTTTATTGGGGAAGGAGGAAGGAAAAAAAATTGGGTGCAGCTTACCGATGAAGAAGAAGATACGTGGTGAGGTGTGAACATAGGAAATATGATGCAGGCGTGTTACACACAACTCAAGCGGGTCTTGCCCAGACCAATAAATAACTAAAATACCCCCTTTACTTTATTTCTGGTCTATAATATCGAGGTTAAACCTGACTTTTCTTAAGATTTATGTACTCGAAAAATTCCAACTTTGGTTCGTATAATCCACAAAAATATCTAAAACGTGGGGCAAAAGTCGGATTTGGAATCCGAGGCTCGGTTTACCGTGAAATAATCCCCGAAATTGATTTCAAACGATAAATACCTTATTACAAGAGGTTGTTAATAATGAGCTCGTTACAAGAGGTGGACTTGCCTTTTCTCATAGACTCTAGCTAATAATGAGCTTGTTACAAGAGGTTGATGGGTTCATATTGTTAAGGTTTGATCCGGTACTCCTCTTTTCATGTTCCCACTAATGGCCCATATTTGTTCCCATATGACTAGTAAGGGCAGCTGCTTTGCCTACTCTTTTCTCAAACCTTAAAGCTCTATTTCCTAAACCATAAATCCTAGGATTTAAAGATTAGGAGTTTAAGATTTATGAGATTAAACTTTAATGGTTTAGAATTTTAAGATTTAGGGTTCTAAAGGTTAGAATTTAGAGCTTTATAATATAGAGTTTAGGATTTTCGTTTTAATATTTAGGGTTCAAGATTTTGAAGTTTAAGGCTTTTAGCTTTAGGAATTTAAGGTTAAGATTTTTAGGATTTAGGGGTTTAAAATTTAAAGATTTATGGCATAGAATTTTTAGGTTTAGATTTTATGGTTTAAAGTTTAGGAATTTAAGGTTTAAGACTTTTAGGCTTAGTTTGTTAGGATTTAAGGTTTGGAGACTAGGGTTTAAAGTTTAAGTTGTAGGATTTAAGTTTTATGGGTTTAGGGCGTTAGAGTTTAGGGGTTAGGGTTTAGGATTAAAGGTTTAAAATTTTTGATATAGAATTTAAGATTTAATTACAGAAAGATCTCTAAACTTTTTCAAATTTATATCAACCTTTCCTGTTAAATTATTTAACAAAAATTTAATAATTCAGCTGATTTTTTGTTAAAAATAAAATAAAAGTTCAAAGTATTCCCATCCTTGTTTTTCTAGTTTAGGGTTTTTTTGGTTGAGAAATGAAAGTATAAGGTACCTCCATTGCAATTTTTTTAGTTGAGGGATTTTTTTTGTTTCAAACCAGAGTTTGAGGGGGTAAAATGTAACTAACCCATTTTTTTTTTATGGAACTTTTTCCCGTACATTTAATTATCGGGGGTAGTAGGATCTTTCAAGTTTCACAATCATCAATAATGACGATCAAGACAGGACAGAGAGACACGTTTCTTCTTTGGCGAAGACTGAAGAGCTAAAAGTGGATGGTGGAATATTTGGAGCTGAAGTCGTTGACTCTGTGAGAGGATAAGGAAACACAAAGAAAGAAGCCAAGCAAGAAGAGCAGAGAAGAGAAGCAAATATGGCACTGCTCTAACTCTACCTTTCTCTATTCATACACTATTTTACTTACCCACCTCAAAATAGGAATTATCTTACTAATCCGTTCACTAATTTCTTCTTTTATTTCTGGGTATTGCAGGAAACAAGTGGAGGGAGCAGTAAAAAGCTGAAGCTTTATTCTTACTGGCGGAGTTCCTGTGCTTTTCGTGTCCGGATTGGCCTTAACTTGAAAGGTTATCTTTTCCCATCGAATCCTTGTTCCTCTTGGCATTTTTTATTTATTACAAAAATTGATTTACAACTCCTTCATTTTATGCTTTGCAGGAATTGAATATGATTATATTCCTGTTGCTTTGGACAAAAATGAGCAATCTAGTCCAGGTATTTGACAAATTGGCATATTGTTTCTATCCTCAAATTCTTGGATTATTGTATTGCTCATCGTGAATCAATTCTGATACTGAATCGGAGGCTTTTCTCGCCAATGCATTTGTGTAGGTAGAAATAAGTATGCCGGCTTACCTTTCAGTTAGGTGATTCACACTCGGATTGCAAAGTAGCTTATTTCTTTTTGTTTTGACTAATGATGTTTCGTAGAGTTCTTGAAGTTGAATCCCATTGGATATGTGCCGGTGCTGGTGGATGGAGACATCGTGATTGCTGACTCTTTTGCCATCTTCATGGTGACTCATTTCCTGCTCCTTTGATTTTTTTGTTCGATTTGTGTGTGTATCCTGATTTGCCTAAGATTTTGTTTTGTTTATCCGACACTCTTCTTTTTGCAAATTTCAATGTCCTAGTATTTGGAAGAGGCCTATCCTCAGCATCCACTGTTGCCTCGTGATATTCAGAAAAAGGCTCTTAATTATCAGGTAGGTTCTTTTACTTTCTCGACGTTCTATTTCCAGTATCTTGGTTTCCATCACGACTTGGATATGATGTGGCAATTTAGCTGTCTCTTTGTCTTCTTGCATCTGTAGTTATGAGTCTCTTTCCTAGTTTTGTTTCATGTTTTATCCGTTATGCAAGTCTAATTTTTAGGAAAATCTTCTGCAATTTGCATTCTCTTAGCACTTGTTTTAACATTTCATGAACTGGCCAAAATGACAGTTTTAGAACATGCCAATTCTTCTATTAACCTCAATCATATTGTTGTGGAAAGTACAGATGGATTAGTTTTCAGGGTTAGATCCATTAATTTCTCTGACATTGTTCCTCCATGCAATTGCATTTGAATTAGAATAGCTTTTTGGAGGTTTGGAAAGCCCAACTCAGTCTAAATTCTGCATTTTTCTTTATTTAGGCTGCAAATATTGTTTCATCAAGCATACAACCTCTTCAGAACTTAGCCGCGCTGGTGAGTATCTGAATGTTTTTGTGCTTTTCTCTCTCTTTCTGCTGTAAACTTTTTGCGATAATCTTTAAGCATATAGTGTTTGTGTTATTGTTCTCCATCCTGAATAACAGAAGTATATTGAGGAAAAAGTTGGTCCAGATGAGAAAATTCCTTGGGTGCAACATCATATTCGAAAAGGCTTCACAGGTACCTAATTTCCCAACACACTATGAGGTTACATTTGTTATTAGATCAAAATCGGTAAGCTAAAAGATTTCTTCATTAAATGGAAAACATGAATGCACTCATCTGATGTAACATGTTGCTCAGTTTCGGATCTTGAACTTGTTCAGTATAAAATTAGAGAAATCAAGCATAGGACTAGTAGCCCATTTAATCCTGCTCTCTGTTTTTAGCTTTCAAGTAGAAGGGCCTGTAAACCCATGGATGAAATACACAGTGGTCATGTTCATTTTTCTTGCAACCACAGAGCCTAACTTGTTTAGCTTCTATTTATATGAAAATGCAAATGAAGCCACTTTAACCGCTAGAATTTGATGGTGCAAAGGCATGATTTTTTTTTTGTTTGATCAGAGCAAAGGCTTTCTAAGTTTCTTGCTTTATGAAACTTTTGTTCTTATTGCTGTCTACTTGTGTTTCAGCTCTTGAGAAGCTTCTGAAAGACCATGCTGGAAAATATGCAACTGGAGATGAAATTTTCCTGGTTTGTTTGGCTTCTCTTTCTTTCTTTCTTCATCTTTATACTCTTTTGGGACAGTAATGCCATCGATATTCTCCCCTACTTTGGATATAGGCTTACAAGGTGTATGATTCCAATTAAGGGTGTCAAACGATTTCACTGAGGTTCATAGCATAATGGTTCGCTGTGAAGGCTTATAACGTTCCAAGATCTCATTCTATTTTCCAGTTCGATCTAGGCTCATCAACTTATCTTTCAAATCAGATGTTAAAAAAACAAAACACTCTTTAGTTTCGTAATTGCATGAAGGAAAAACAGTTTAAATTAGACACCTTCGATGTAATTTTACTGTAAAATAGTTTGAAAAAGATGACACAAAAAATTGTGAATGATTCCTAACTTACCTTCCTTACCACTAAAATTACTGGTGAAACAATTATTTTGTTAATTTATTATATCAAATTCTTCTGTAATTATTGTAAAAAAATCTCCTTAATTAGGTTAAAGTGATGCATTCAAATAATTAATATGACGTGGCCACTAAATTTTTAATAAGCTTTAGATTTGCTCTTGCTCGACCTTAATAAAAACCATGCTTAATTGAACACCCAACTTGGCTTGCTCATTTTCACCTGTAGAAACTATCTGAACTCTGTAAACCATGATTTAACATCAAAATTATTTAAAGTAGTTTCCGTGCTGGGAGAATGCTGATTTTGATGAAGTAATTCTCACATTGTTCCACCTTTCAGGCAGATGTGTTTCTGGCACCACAGCTTCATGCAGCAGTTACCAGATTCAACCTTGATATGGTAAATCTCATTTCAGGAATGCCTTAGTTTATGCATTGAACTTGAATGTATAACTGGGTTCTTCTACTCTGATGTTGTACAATTCAAACACAATTGTTTTTAATAATTTTTCTATGATGATTTTTCTCATGTACCTTGTTCATGCCTTATCTCCTTATGTTTGGTAGCAGTAAATAATGGCTGATGTTTTTAACAACTAGGTAGAGTTTTAACAATGGAAATGCATATTGTGAGCGGTTTTGTCTTGCTCATGTGTCTCATGCACGATTTTTCTTCTTCCCCTCAAAATCTTGTTCCCAAAGTGTTGTGATTAGACTCACTATCACTTTCCATACGCTTTTAATTGGTTATTATAATTTTATTCTTTAATTCTTCGGCCATTTCTCTATAATTATGTTGCCTTCTTTTATTGTTCAGACTCCGTTCCCTGTTCTGTTAAGATTGCACGAGGCGTATAGTAAGCATGAGGCGTTCAAGAAGGCTTTGCCAGAGAATCAGCCAGATGCTCCCACCCAGCACTAATGGTGGTTTGAACTCTGAAGTATCGGGACTGCTAAGTATTCAGGTTCCTTTCGGAGACCCAGTGTTCCTTGAAATTTGATTTCATTGTGAAATAAGGATACAAATTATATCCTGGTCCTTGTGCATAGGAAGACGTCATGACAGAATGCCTCATAAGAAAAAATGGTCCAGTGATTTATTTCTTGCTACCTCTGCTTCTCTAATTCTTATCCGATCAAGGTTCATCATTACTGTTGTGTTGAGAAACTCTGTTTGTTTGCTCTTCAGGTCAAATTTCCCAATCGGGGAATTGTGGCGTAGAGCACCACTCATGCAAGATCTGGCTGTGGAAGCATATATTTGTCATGAGAATAAGGGAGTGGTTTTGTACTAAATTGTGCAGACAAGGAACTGTAATGGTGCATGATATTTAATAAATCGTATGGTGTGTGTGAGAATCAATTTCTCATTGAACTGTTCCCATTCCTTCCCAACATTTTATTTATCCATGCTTGCCAAAAGTACAATTTGGACAGGCCTCTGTAGTCGTACACTTATCAAATATTACCAAATAGCTGGGTGCATCCCAAAATTGGAATGAGTGTTATGACTCGTGAAAATGCACATGCATAATAAACTGATTTGGGTTCACTGGAGTCCGAGTTAGTGTTCTCTCTTTCACTCTTTTTTTTGGTTTGGTTTCCCATCCGATATTCGGAGTTTTACCCGACTAATCCCAAGTTTGTGCTTAGGTTTAATACTTTCCGTCTCAATTTTGTCAATTGATCTTTTCTATTTGTCTCACTAGATCTCTTCTTTTCATCCGGGAAAAACAATAGTGTTAGAGTTACTAAGATTTTGTTACTAAGGGTGTGTTGGCATATACACATTATTATCTAATTAACTTATTAAAGATCTTTTACTAATAAATATGGTATGTGCCACATCATTATCTAATTAAATGCAAAAATTATTTCTCATTAACTCCCTTTTTATTACGTTATATCTTTAATTGATATTTATCATGTTATATCTCCAGGATAACAATTTTTTTCTTAACTCTTTCTTTCAACTTTTTTTTTTTTATGTTATATCTCCAGTTTATTACGATCTTTTTAAATGAATGATAAAACAGAACGATTCAAAAGAAATCAACAAAACAAAACGACGATTGATTAAATTCACCTCTGTTTTGCATTCTTTCCCCCTCATGGAAAAAAGTAAATCTGCTCATGTGAAAAACCCAAAAAAAAAAAAACCTGATTCTATGAGTATAAATCTTATCCAAAATCAAAACAAACTATAAGGTTGGGCAAGAATCACGAGAATTCAAGAAAAAAAATATGGCATTTGGGAATTGGGGAAGAAGAAGCTAGAAAATTAGGGTTCATAAGTTAATAATACAGTGAAGGTGAAGGAAAAAAAAAATGATGGATAGAAAATTGAAGCCAAGAGGAGCATGGAAACAATTGTTTTTGAGAAACAACATGGAAACAAATTAATTAAATAGTAAAATAAGACCTTTTTTTTAAGGAAAAAATAAACAAAAGAAACTAATTTGGAAATAGATTAATTAAGTAATGATGTGACACCCACTTAAAAAACTTATGATATGGCACATGCCACGTAGGTTAGTAACACAATTGTAGTAACAAAATTTTAGTAACTCTAGCATTATTGGGGGAAAAATATTTTGGACCGTGTTGAAGAATTTGAATCATTGAATTATTCTCAAGGAGAATCCAGTATTTGAAGACAATTTTCAGGCACTCAAGTGCTACTGCGGACCTATCTTCAACAACCAATCGAAAATCTAATCCTCAATCTTCTCGGCCGTAATATAAAATATAGGGTAAATCGCAAATATAAGGGTCCGTACTATTTCAAAAGTATCGTTTGGGGGTTTGTACTATTTTTTTGTCTCTTTTATAGGTCTATATTCTTATTTTTCGTTCCTTTAGGGGTCTCGGACAGTCCACGTCATCAGCGGGCTGCCCGAGACCCCTAAAAGAAACGAAAAATAAGAGTACAGACCCGTAAAAGGGATAAGAAAAGTGCAAACCCCCAAACGATATTTTTGAAATAGTACAAACCCTATATATGCGATTTACTCGAAAAAAAAAAAACTCGTGTACAACCCCTAGGGAAACTATCGTAAATGTGGAAGCCCGTACCCCAATTAAATAAAAATAAAATAATTAAATGAAAAAGAGTTACCAAAATACTCTTGAAACCCGGGGTACCAAAAAACCCGATGCTTCGGCATACAAACATTTTCCATGAAAATGTATTAACCACGAGATGTCATAAAAGTAAATGGAACCAACCGGCTTAACCAATAGTAAGCCATCACGGCATCATGCCGACATAAAATCACAAAAAGCCAACTCCGGCTAACTGCCGATACCGAGACAAATATTCATGACATCTCGAGTTATTTAACTTGCAGCGGAAGATGAAAATAATAATAAAACTCAAGATAGAAAAATAACATGCATATGGCCCTATGGATCCCACCAAGAGATAATGCACAACTACCTGCTGAAGTGACTGCGTCTGATCTCCGAGTCGAAGGTATAAGTGAGTCTGCACGCTAACTAAAGTCTGAAAAACAACGGTGGCGATTATGTGAGTCGCCTACTCAGTGAACATTAAAAGTCTAAATATACATGAAAGTGAAGTCATGCTCGTAGGGTGAGTAGCTCACGAGCACAAGTACAGCATACAAGCAAATCAGAATCACACACCATCACATAAATGTTTTATTGTATTATAGCTCGTATTGTTTGAGCTCAATGCGTTATCTTATTGTTATCATTATTATTATTTTTATTATTATGGGCCCTCTACTGTGAGTCAAGTCTCGGTAGCGCATCTGATCAGATCAGGGTGTGAAACCCAAATGTCGAACCTCAGAAGGGGTAGATTCTGAGGCCAAAAACCACTGAAAACTCTCAAGTGGCCGCTAGCTACCTGAGGGTGCACTCAGACACACCTAACCGGTGCAAGTCTTCCAGGGGTGCACCTACATCCCCTGGGCATGCTAAACAGCATAATGTGACCCGAGGTACCCAACCCTCCTCGGGGCTACCAACCGACACCACAGTAGAATTTAGTATTTTATTCTTAATTAAACCTTTGTGTTTCTGTTTGAAGTGCATTATGTCTTTCAGGGAAGTGTGTATGTGCCCCTGTATCATCCGGGCCTGCGGCCCATAACCATACATCATCACCAAAGCATTTTACATATCATGTAGAAATTTAGACATATGAGATCAATCAGGTATATAAATCCAATCATCGCATGTAGCAAACAAGGCAAGTAAACAAACAAACCACACCAACATGCATTCACAAAACATATATAAAAAGACTTGTAATGTCACCTAAAAAATGTAGCTTATGACTTCCCCCCGATCCGAGTCCACAGTTCTCGAGGTATCTCCCGTGCCTGAATACCGGCACATAATATAGTCACTAAACAAATTTTAGGAATAAAAACGTATATGTATGCTAAGGTTTGCTCCAATCGTGTAACTCCCGACCCTAACTATCCGATTATAAGATTTTCGGGTCTAAGTCCAAAAGAATATTTTATCTTTCCATAACTCCCACGATTACGGATCTAAGGTTCATCGGTTTAAGTTCGTTAACAATTCTCGGGCCTAAGGCCCACTAAATCCTTAGTCACAAATTCCGGGCCTGTGGGCCCACTCCCTTAAGTTCATATTTTACCGATTATGAAATTGGGCTTCGAGCCCGTTCTTAGTGTCCGTGAATTAATTACCCGTGATTAGGCCTTAAGTCCGTATTTTAAGTCCATATAAAACATTCTAAACTTACAAATGAGATTATTGGGCTTGGGCCCGGTTTTTCCTAAAACCGTTCTAAAACCATCCCGAGCCCAAGGTTAATCGGCCTAAATTCTCTACGTGTCGGTAATTCTTTCCGGCCACACACTCTAACTCGCCGCTCTCGGAAATCCACAATTCACTTAATAAAAATAAATGTATATTTCGGTAAATAATTCAAAATTTAAGTACACGACAAAACCGAGACAAAAACAAGGATTATATCGTCTAAGCAAGAGATATATGTCGTTGGACAGAATTCGAGCCTTCGCCGGAAAATTTCCGAGCCCTCGCCGGAACAGTGCGCGCTCGCCGGATTCCGGTCACTTCGCCGGAATTTCACCGGAGCCCAAAAACGAACCAACAAACAACGTCATCCCTCAACGAATTCAACAATATAACACCGAACACTACATGGACGAACTTTCGCAGGAGGAAAAAACAAAGTAGCTGGAATGCTTACCGAAGACTGGAATCCGTGCACAAGACCCGATGGATCCGTGCACAACAGCGTCTAACCAGCCTCAGGCCTCACTGCCGGAGCAACCCCTCCCCGACCACAATACACATCCGCCACCATTAGTAGCAACCAGAAAACAACATCACAGCTTCAAAATCAAACCCAGAAATCGAAAGCAATAAAGGAAGAGGAAGAGAAGCCGGAAATCCTTACCCGAACAACCCTCTCTGCCGGAAACACCAACAACACACGCCAGCGCCACGATTCCACACCGGTCAGGGCCCAAATTCGAAACCGCATCACCAACAACACCAAACGCAGCCGACCTCGACCATCAGCGACGCAACCACCACCATCAACAAGCTCAGACAACACCACCCGCACCACGACCCACAACATGGCCAGCCGTCACCAACATCAAACCCGATTCGGGTTAGTCCACAGGCACCAATCCAAAGAAAAAGAAAAAGAGAAAACAGAGGAAGTAGCAGGGCTCACCGAGCAGCGAAGAAGACGCGGTTGTTCGCGCCCGCGTGCGGCTCCTCGTTGCCCTCAATCCTCGGCTTCCTCTGCAAGCCACTGAGAGAAATCCGGGAGAGGAGAGGAGAACTAGGGGAGAGACGAGAGTCGACGAAAGAGGAAGAGATAAGGAAAGAAAAAGGGAAAGATAGTGGGGTTGCCGACCGTTGGGGTTGTTAGTGGTGGTAAGTGCCGTTGAGGGTGGCGGCGGCAAGTGGGGAAGAAACGGGAAAAAGAAAACGAAAGTGAAAAAAAAAGAAGAGGAGGAAAAAGGAGAAGGGAAGGAAGGCTTTTAGGGTTGGCCGGCCAGCCCCGAAACGACGTCGTTTCGGGCTGAGGCGCGGTCAACCCCCCTTCAGTCAACGCGCTATTTTTTTTTTTTTTTTTTTTTAACCCAAAACGACGTAGTTTCGAACGAAACTACGCTAACCCTCTCGTTTCGCCCCGAAACACCTTCCGATCTCAACGAAACCCGAAGCATGAGAAATCCTAACTGGAAATTGACATTTCCAAGGAAAGATAATCTATTTCCTCGACTAAAACTCGAAAATACTTCAAGGGTAAAATTGGAATAAATTTCCGAAAATTTCGAAAATCAAATTATAAAATCCGGGGCGTTACAGTTCTACCCCACTTAAGGAAATTTCGTCCTCGAAATTCAATCATCAAGTCCGTAGGTCCTACCACGATAAGTTTCTGGTATTCTCCACCAGGTGTCCGAACTCATTGCGAGATGTCGCTTATACCCTTAAGCGGTGTTTCTCCTGTCTATAAAAACTGTACCTCTGAGTTGAGAACCCACTCACAACTATGGACTCACCACTAAGATCCCGTACTACCTCTGACTCAGAGGATAACAGTTACATCGGCGGTAGAGCTTTCCCGACAAGCTCCGATGAGGAACCTCCTAAGAAGCGGTTCAAGACCAAGATCATTGGTCTAAAGGAGCATATGGTGATACCTCCAAAACGGCGAAAGAAACGTGTAAGCAAGGAAGGACCTTCTGGTAACAAGGATGCAAAAGATAGGAAAGGCAAGGCCACAGCTGAGTCCAGCACACCTCTGCAGATAATGAAGCAACTGGACACTTCACTGAAGAAGGTCCACACTGCAGTGATGCAAATTGAACTGGCCTACATGGGACTCTCTTCTCAGGTCGCGAATATACAGAAACTTGTAACCGACCTGAAGCATCATGTAACTCCGTAGAGTGCTTTTCCTTTTGCTGTAAAAGTTTCGAAATCAATAAAATAAACTTTCTTCGTAAATCCAACTCTTATTTTACGATATTTCATTTTAAATAGATTAGATCCAGCAATAGGGTATGAAATTATTCATAAGGGAAATTATAAATGAAACAAGACTCATTTAATAAAGTCAAAACATTGAAAGATTAACATAAAACATGTTTCCATGTTCGGCGCCCTGGATCGATCGTGAACATCCTCGAACCCGAAAACGTAACGTACATAGTTAACGGTGACGTCTGTTAGCCTCGTGAAAAAGATGCTCGTTAACTGGCAAGGTGATGATCACGGGCGCGTCCTGTGTCCCTCGAAAGACACGTTACCCACTTGTCCACAATTGTCCGTATGAGCCAAAAAAAACATATGTCTCGTCTCGCATCTCTCCGCGCTGTCCGACAGCTGTAAGCTTGTCGCATACGCACTCTACTCGAGGTGTGGTCCACACGGTCTACAACGGTCACGAGTGCATGAGACAAAGATTTAGGGACAAGCCTTAAGGTGACCAATTTGAAGTAGCCCGGGAAATTGAAAACTGTAAGGTAGGGAAGGACTGATAACCTCTGGCATTTATTGCCCGAACACCAAACACATAGCGTGTCGAAGCAATAAATGAGGCAACGGTAAAAATTCCAAAACGCGGTAACTTGAAATTTGAACGTAATAAACACGCTCCTCCTCAGGTTATAAAAGACGGTAGAATGAGGAGTAAGTCATCAAAGCATTTTTAAGGCAATCCTACGCCCAGACTAAGAATCCTCTAAACTCAAGAAAACCAAACACCTATACGCCCAAACACAATGCCTGCCCCATCATCAGTTTTCTTTGTCGAGGGTGCCAACCTTGGCAGAAGGAACCGACTGGCCTACAGTATGGTCAATGAACGTGCCGAGGAACTACCAAACGAGCTCGGCAGGATGCCCCGGCTGGTCTTCGTCGACGAGCTATACTCCTCGCGATTCTTTGTCACCCCAATGGAAGAGGTGATCTACCTGGAGGATCGCGGAACGCTGAGGGCATCCTACTACGGATCGGCGAATGCCGTAATGTTCTTCATCTCCGACAGGCTTCAGGAGTTCAACCTGGAGTCCACTTGCCAGATGGTGGAGCAAGGGGCATACTACCAGCTTGCAATGACGGCCCAAAGCATACCCAGAATGACGCGCTTACCTCCAACTTGGCCAAAGGTACGGCTGCTGGTTTGGAATTGTAGAGGAGTTGCAAGGCGCGCTCAAGAGTTCACACGTACGCTGAGGGACTTGAAGAACCAGTACAAACCGAATATGGTTCTTCTGACGGAGACGCAATGGCAACCTCGGGACGATCACGGCCTCATCCCTCTCCGATTCCCTCAAGCTAACCGGTTCGAGATCCCTGGCCAGCGCGACAGAGGCGGCATGTGGCTCTCGTGGAGCGACAGAGTCACGGTCAACATCAACAGCGACGCCAACAGCTTCCGTGTCAACGTCGTTCCGAACCGTTAGATGTATTTTCCATTTTTTTAATAAAATATCAAAATCGTTGTAATATTTCCCTTTATAAAATATACAATATCGAGCTCAATGTAATATTTCCCCTTTCCCCTTTGTAATATTATTATTAGTACTATTAATAATATTTATGTTTCCGTTTAATTATGGCATAATTTCATCCTGTCCTTCAGCATTGTGCATGTCTTGCGGTGGATCCATAATAACGCCTATATGAATGCAAACAAGTCGAAAAACGTTTTTAGAAATTATAACTCTGAAACAGGCTTATGCACAGGGAAAAATCACTTGAAAACCCAAAGATCTGAAGCCCGCTCCGCTACCAACTGTGGAAGCCCGTACCCCAATTAAATAAAAATAAAATAATTAAATGAAAAAGAGTTACCAAAATACTCTTGAAACCCGGGGTACCAAAAAACCCGATGCTTCGGCATACAAACATTTTCCATGAAAATGTATTAACCACGAGATGTCATAAAAGTAAATGGAACCAACCGGCTTAACCAATAGTAAGCCATCACGGCATCATGCCGACATAAAATCACAAAAAGCCAA
>JAKUCV010000897.1:262950-299493 GCA_028386065.3 Turnera subulata | reverse complement strand
AATCCTTTACCATGCTGCAGCACTAGGGATTCGAACTCGGGACGTGATGCTTTTTATCCCCCTCAAGGAGAGCACCTTCACCAACTCATCTGCAGATGAGTTGGTGAAGGTGCTCTCCTTGAGGGGGATAAAAAGCATCACGTCCCGAGTTCGAATCCCTAGTGCTGCAGCACGGTAAAGGATTAAACCCAAGAGGTGTGGGCTGAGGGATGTGATGTAACAATACCTGAATATGGTGGGTCCCTCGGGGGGAGGGCCTTCACAGTAAAGTCGAAAATGGCCATAACTTCTTATTCGGAACTCGTTGTGGTTCAAATTTTTTTCCTCATTCTTATTTTAACATGGTCTAATAGATAATATCAGTCTCCACACTTAGCTCGAAATTTGAAAAATTCGCATAAAACTCGTGCCGTAAATTCGAAAATGGCTATAACTTCTCGTCCGGATCTCGTTTTGGTTCAAATTTTATTCCTCGTTATTATTTTAACATGGTATAAAAGATAGTATCAGTTTCCACTCTTATCTCGAAATTTGAAAAAATAGCAAAAAACTGATGTACTAACCCTTAGGGTAAACGACCGAGAACAAGAAAATGGCCATAATGAGTTATTAATTCTGGACGAGAAGTTATAGGGTCCATACTATTTCAAAAGTATCGTTTGGGGTCTGTACTATTTCTTCTCCCTTTTACGGGTCTGTACTCTTATTTTTCGTTCCTTTTAGGAGTCTCGGGCAGCTCCGCTGGTGACGTGGACTGCCCGAGACCCTTAAAAAGGATGAAAAATAAAGAATATAGACCCATAAAAGGGACAAAAAATAGTACAGACCCCCAAATGATACTTTTGAAATAGTACAAACCCTATATATGCGATTTACCTATAAAATATATATAAAAAAAAGGTCCAGCACTCATAGAAGGGGAGTCAATTTTCCCTGTAATTTTATTTTGCCATTTCCGTGGTTTGCTTTCCTCTTCTCCGTCCTATCTTGCCTCCGGAATTACGTTGAAAAGAAAAAAAATGTTTTAAAGAATCAATTACTCCCTATCTCCAACTAGAACGGCAATACTATAGAATAGATAGTTGTAGAGATTGAGGGACTGATTTAACAGAATTTCAAAACTACGAGGATTAAAGTAGCACAGCAGCCCAATATATATAAACGAGCTGGAAATTCAAAACAAGTCATCATTCAATCATCATCTTCTTCCTGGGTGCAAATTATTGATTTCCCAAACAAACAAGAGAAAGAGTGATCAGTAGAAGGAAGAGAAAGGAAGGATGGGAGAAGGAGATAGGAAGTGGGATAAGTATCTACGGACCTTATCCCACGGCACCCGAGACTCCAATCTCGCCGCCGACCCTTCCCTCCTCCACTCCGTAATACACTCTCTGTTTGCTTGCATTGCATTCTTTGCATTTTCTTTTTTTTTTGTTCCCTCCTCAATTTCATTATAAATTTTTGGAAAAATTTGAATTTGGACTGTGGTGATTTAGGTGAAGAAGCTACACGAGCTGTGTAAAGAAGACAAGTCGGAGGATATGGTGGCTAGGGTTTACCCTCACATCAACAAGCTCTTCCAACGCTCCGTCGCCTCCCTCTCTCAGTCCTCCCCCCCCAATTCTTACGGCCTTCTCTTGCTCGTCGGTTCCTTCTTTTCAAATCATGATGTCTATTCTTTGTTTGTTTATTTTTTTATTTATTTGGTAGTGCTGATGATTCCTTTGCTTTGCTTTGGCTGCTGCTCAGGCCATTCTTCAATTCTTCCTCGATTTCGGAGAGACGGCCCTTCACGACGCTGATCCCAGTCTCAGGACCTTCTTCCGTTCTTGTTTGAGCCGGTACTGCTAGTACCGTTTGGCGTTGTTACTTGGCCCAAGTTCTTAGTGGCTTTATTTTGTTGTTTTGGATGTAGAAATGCTAGCTGCTTGTTCCATGTTCTTTCTCCTTATTAACCCAAAATTGTGGTGGTGTAGTGTGATTGCTGGCTCAGAAGCTGGCTCTTTGTTATTCTGATGTAATATTTTTGATTCTGCAGTGAGTTCGCAGATCCAGTTGTTGCTGAAGCAACTCTTGAATTCCTCAACCTCAACAAGAAAAAGCTGTCAACTTCCTTCCCCACTTTGCTGCCTCAGGTGTGTGCAACTTTTCCACCTACTGAAATTCTGATCAACGGACTTTGTAATGTTTGATTGTTGTTGTTCTTTTTCTTCTTTTTTTTTCCCCCCCTTTTGAAAGATGCTCAGTAGCTTGGTGTAGTGCGCTTGATTGTAGTTCTTTAAAGTTTTCTACTTTTCTAGTGTTTCCCATCCCCTTTGAGTTAACTATTTCTCTATAGTTCCAAGCATATTTCATCATTTCTCTGGGAGGGAATTTGTGAATTCCTACATCTATGTGCTTTTTTCAACACACTAGTAAATAAATACAAAAGAAGCAGAATATGCAAGTGTTAGAATCAAGCGAGCAAAATACTCAATGAGTTGCTTTATATTTATAAACGAAGATATCACTTGTTAGGTGTAGAAGAAAGATTACGAGAATGACTAATGTGAACCTAACAGTCATCATATGTCTGCAGTTCTTTCCATTGTTGTTGAAGCTGATTGCGTGGAATGGGGAAAGGTAAGTTCTACTGTTCCTTTGTTGTTGATGTTGAATCAGTATTCAATTGGCCAACACTCGTATCGAATTCTTTCTACAATTTTCTGTTTTGCTGGTATTGAATTCTGGGTAAGATTCTTTAGGTTTTGCTAGTGCTGTTGTCAAACTTGCTTAACAGTACTTTGGACAGTGATGAAAAGTTATTGGAATTTGTGAGTGTTTCCTTGTCCTTTGATGTGGATCCATCCTTGAATCATCCTTATTGATATTACAGGAGCTCTAGTAGATTTCTATGATTTGTTTTGTCTGCCCTTCGCTTCATTTTTCCATCTCTGGTTCCCCATAAGAGATCCTTTTGCATACATGGTCCTCCCTGCAAAGGATACCTGCATATTGGCTTCTAGGAAAACTGGAAAGGATTCATTTAATTTGATGACTTATCTCAAAATGAGGCCAGTTAATTCAATTTACCTATTTTTATTGCAGATTAGAAAAATCATTTCTAAAAGTTTTTCCAGGACTTATATCTACTGGATCTTTTCTTCCTCTGTTTCCGTCTTTAGTGGATTTGCCAAGTAAGTGTTGTCTTTGTCTACTTCATCTTTTGTTTCTTTCGCGCGCATAGTTGTTCTTATTTCTTATCGAAGCTGGTTTTCTCACACTAGCTTTAATATTTTTGTATTTTCCTATAAGGGTTTCAAAGTTAGTAGCTGTGGTTAAGATTCATTTCCTGAACACAGACTACTCAACAACTTTATTTTCTTTTCTCTACAAGGAGAAATTTTGCTGGATAGAAATTCAATATCAAAGTGTATTCTCCTCTGTTATACTTTGGTAAAATTATTACTCATGTAAATAGTTGGTTTTATTATGTTTTACTTGTATTAATCTTTTTTCCCCTCCTATTTCATCTTATACAAGCCATATGAACTTTTAACATCTTGTTTTCCCTGTTTATCTAGTTTTGGTGTTCGCATTAGAAAAGGTCGAACGAAGTTCAGGAACACTTATTGGAAGCAGCATAGCTTCAATCCAGAAGAGTACGGCTCCTGAGGTTATTTTTGGGACTTTGATGTCAACTTGTATTTACAAAAGCGCATGGTGGAAGTTTACTCATTTTATTTGCATGCAGATGCTACTTGCACTCATGGATGAAGCCTATACTGGTTCAACCATAGGGGATGGTGGGGCAGACTCTGAATCTGAGGATAGCAGTGCAATAGATGTAGCTGATCCTTTATTTCTTGAACTTCTTAAAGATGAGAATGACGGACTTGCGGTATGCCTCTTTCAATCTTCATCGTAATGGATAATTGCAAATGATAAGCTGCTATTACTAAGCAGCTCTGAATCTGAGGATAGCAGTGCAATAGAGACTGAAATATGATTCCTTTTTCAGGGATCAAGGTCTCCCAATCCTTACCTCCACTTCTCTTTCAATGGATCTAATCATTTATTTGCTTCTCTTTATTGAACTTTTTTTTTTTGCTTCTTCAACATTTTCTTTTTTGAAATTAGCTGGTGTCACATTGCTTAACTTGCAATTCATTATCAATCATTTGGTCTTTTTTTTTTTTTTCCATGTCTGTTGCTTTATTTGTTGCACAGAGAAAAGATGTTTTCTCTAAAAAATCACTTCATTCTTTTCTACTCTTTCTTCAGTACACCTTAATTGTTTGAGAATACATCAGTGATTGTTCAACCGTGATGAATTGTTTATTGTATAAATTGCAGGAACGCCACTGGACTTCTCCAGCAATGGCTGCAGCTTTACAGGCTGCAATTAATACCCGTCAGTCTGATAGACTAAAGCAAGCCCTCAAAATGACACCTCGAATTCTTGACTTGTATTTCTCCATAGCATTACGTGATGTCAATAATTGTATGTTGCTATCATTTCTAATTTCCATTATAAAATTCAATGATTAGTCAATGCTTTTCTTATTATGGAAAGACTATATTTGGCTGCTGTGCTGATGGCTAACCTGAGGTTGTTCCCTTTCTCTCTGCAGCTTTGATATGCGCATTGATTCCGTTGCTTATGTCAAGAAATGACACCATGTTTCCAGACAAATTATTTTCTTATGAGGTGAATTTTTATTTGAATGCTTTTGAGAATTTCTTCTTTTGTTCTTTAATTGGTAAAAGGTGCAACAAGATTGGAAAACTAAGGATCCTCTATCCTGTCTAACTAGGACAAACTTAAAGCTGCAGCTAAATCGTGAAGGGATGTGATAGAAATAACTTGGTTTCCAAACTATGGCTAGAAATCTGATGTAAAGAAATGCATATTTTGAGTAGATCTCCTTGACACTAACATGATGACCATGCAGAATGTTAAAACAGCTACTGGCAATCCCAAGTGCCAAAAATTTCATTCCAGGGTCTTTTGTTTGGACATTAGGTTTAAGAAATAGCAATTATGACTGTCCTGCAGCTTTGTAAAAGGTAATATCCTTGCAGGTCCGTAAGAGATTCCTAGAGTTCATGCTCGCTGCATTTCAGAGATCTCCAGATTTTATTGCCCTTTTGAAGGTATTGTCTATGCAATATTTTTCTCATGTGCATAAATCTTTTGGTGGCTACTTTGAGAAATTTTCTTCGTGATCTCCTTTTAATTTCCTATGGTCTGTTAAAAGGAGCTTGCTTGGAGTGAAAGTAGAGAGCTTTTATGCTAGCGAGATGAATGTGCAACTGCCCTTCACTTTCTATTCTCTTGTATGCCTTTTAAATTTAAATTTTTGGAAATTAATTTGCATACAAGTGTGATGGACATTTTCTGTGGAAAGATCTTCAGTAAAATTTGGATTCTCATTACATGATTCAAGTTCAGTGGCAGATGTCCTACTTCATTGAGGTATCCTCTGTGAGAAGCCATACTTGCAATTCTTGACTACATTTTTTCAGAGATCACATGTTATTTTCAGCCTTTAGTTGGTTTGTTTTTCATACATGTAAACTATTATGATTCTTTCTTAATATAGTTCTTCACTTTTTATTACGATCTGGTCACAAAGATGAGCAATTTAAGTCTGAAAGAAATCTCTATTCTACTGTATGCGAACAATCTGTGAAACAAATGTTTTTTTTTTTTGATGAGAAACATAGTTTTCTTTGTTAGAATTTATATTTTACCTTTTCTTTTCCGATTAATTTATAAGAGAAAAATCTGATTTCTCTTTGGATGGGTCTTTGATTTTAAATCTTGCATCCTGTACAGTTGAGGAAACTTAAAGCAACAAAATTTGTCAACTTATGCTCAGTATGCCAGATGCGTGTTTAAAATGTGAAATTAAAGTTTTTCACTTCGAGCTTTCATAAGATATTTTCACCTTTGTCTACTCTAGGTTGTGTTAATTATCTCTTATTTAGGTGTTTAATAACTGAAGGGGACAATTCCTTTTTGCTATCTAATTTAACTAAGAATAATTTAGTCTAAATAATTGTTTTAAAACTTAATTCAGACTTCCATGAGCTGTGGTTGCTTTGGTCAATGGTGGGTTTTATGACTGTTAAATGCGACAAACTTTCTCTCACTTCCATCAAGTTTTTATCCTTGCAACCTGTTCTGGTATGTTTCTTTCTACAACAAAACTTCTACTGCTTTTGATCCACAGAAACCTGTAGTGGACAGGCTTGGCGAAGCTTATGACAATTCAGCAAAGGTTAGCTCATTCGCTTTGGTTATATTTTCTTTTAATGGTTTAGCAGGATGATTACATGGTGGATCATTTGCTTATCTTTTCTCTTTTATAGGCAGAATTAGCGTTGCATTTATGCTGGGCCATTGGGGAGCATGGTGGTGGTGGTGCATCCCACAAAGATGCGGCTCGTGAACTTTTTGAGAGCTTGGAACTACTTTTGTACGAAAGCCTATCATCTAGGTGTGGTTCTCAAACGTTTTGTTTCCCTTCTTCTATCTTTGTTCGCCTTTTAAAAGATTTGCTTTGAGGCTTGTTGTCTCCTGACTTTATCTGTCTTTTTTCCTTGGAAAGTCGTTCTGGCCTAAGGGATTCATCTCCTGGCTCTACTGGTGGAAATTTCAGAAAAACATCACAGTCAAGGCTCCTATGTTTTGTGGTAACAGCTATTGCAAAGCTTGCAACATATCATCGTGAATTACTTCCAAGGGCACGAGTATCCTTGGGCAAGGTCTGTTTCAAAGCTTGAGTGGGAGCTTAGCATTTTGCCTTAAGCTCTTATTAACTTGTGCGAGAATCACTACTTATGGAACTTTGGTGTACTTGGCGTTTTGTCTACAGTATTCCAGTTTGAACCATATTAACTGGATTTGCATCATCAGGTAGCTCGATCGCGAATCTCGGATGCAAGGGTTTGGAAGCGTGCTCGTGATTACTTAGGATTGATGAATGAACCTGGAATTTGCTTATCAGTGCTAGGACCTTCACGACCTTCACAAGGGCAGATGCAAAGCCCAGGCACTGTAAACTGGAGTGATGCTGGCACAAAGATGATTGCGCATATTCCATTTTACATTCTTGGAGAACAGGAAGGTGAGGAATGCTCTATTAAAACTTTGTCAGAAAGAATGAAGAACATAAGAAATCTGATAAGAAATCCAAAAAATGGCTCATTGCTTAACTGTTCATGATAAGCCTATTCAGGAGTGTCTCTGGATTTTTTTAACAGAACAGCCCCAGGAATGGGGGTGGTCTAGATAATTCAGGAAATACATATGATACATTGAGAATGAGTGAGCGAGGGAAGTAAAGGAAGAGGGCGTGGGGGTCTTAAGTTAATAGATCAATTATTGAGCCGGGAAGGAGAGAGGTAGGAAGGCGAAACATAGAAGATTTGCAGAAACACATCCAGTATGGAGTTACCAGGAAAGAGGGGGAAAAAAAGTTATAGGGTTACTCCTATTGCTCAGCTATGTTTATAGTGCTGTTAATTTTGTTGCGCTTATGATTTTTGTGATTATGGTATGATTGGATCTAACCATCATGAGTTGTTTGCTGTCTCTCTGCTATTAATTAATCATTTTGCTTTCCTGTTGCAGGTCCACCGTTCCATGATTTTTCTTTTGCAGATGTCTTTCCCAGACGACAGTAGCGACTGCCGAGTATGCCTTTTCTTTCATTATTCCAGTTTGCTTTTTCAATTTTGTTAGTTTTCTTACAAGAAGGGGTCTCTTACTCTTTTTTGTGTGCGCCCCTGTAAAAAATGATGGTTTCATTTTGTTGCCATCAAAATTAGGCACTGAAGTCCATATTTAGCTTTATTAAATATACATTGGAAAGTGGCTTGAATGTTTGACTGATTAATAATACGAGTTTTTCCTAAACCAGGTTCTTCTAAAACATATTTTCCGAATTTGTTCTCTAACTTGTTTAGCAACGTAGTGTATTTTGTATTCTAAAAGAAAAAAAAAAGTAGTGTATTTTTGTGCTATATATGATCCAAGTTATGCGCGGATTTTTCAAGGTATTGTAAGGTTGATATAGAACAAAGCAGCGAAACGAAGTAGATTAACATTGTATTTTACATCCTCCGACTTTAGCTCGCGAATTTGCCTGTCCATCCAACTAATCTATTATATATATTAATAGCTGAATCCCTCACCAAGTTTTGACACTTAGGATTTTTAGAGTCTTGCTTTTTTGCCATGTGTAGGCTTTGAGGTCTTTGTTTTTTGCCATGTGGAGGGTTTTAGGTGTTGTTTGATTGGTCCTTATTTTCATTATAATTATCCCAATTAGAGTTAAGGAAAAACCTAATTATACACGATCAGATTTTTTAGCAAGATTAGTACTCTCCACAATCAGAATTTTTTAATGATACAGTCCTAATTATACTACACTTTTAGCAAGATGAGTTACTCATTCATTTTGTACCGTTTTTTTTAGCAAGATTAGTACTCTCCACAATCAGATTTTTTTTTAATCATACAGTCCTAATTATACTACACTTTTAGCAAGATGAGTTACTTATCAGAATAAAAAAATAAATAAAAAGAATTAGTAAAAAAGATACTGAGATTAGATTAAAAAGAAGTTAAACCCTCCAGGATCAGATTAAAAAAAGTTAAACTCTCCATGAGATCAGATTAAAAAAAACTTTAGCCCATTTATTTTGTTCCGATTTTTTAACAAATAAATTTAATTGATAATTGTTAAACTCTTATCTCTAAATATTTATAAATACAGGTACAGGTTTTGTTTTTGATACTGTTTCCTCTCCATTTATTCTTCTCTGTTTTTCTACTTTTTTTAGCTTGCAGTACGTACTAATCTTATTCTTTTTTTTTGTTCTCTATACAATACTATTTTGGTTTTTAAGTTCCTGTATCTAATACAGTTTCTTTAAAGAAACAAAAAAGTATAATCACACAGAGAAATTCGGATGTTAGTACATTGATGTACGGATACAGTTTATGTGTTTTACAGTTTCTTTACAATTTTTTTTTTTGTTTTTAAGTTTCTGCTCATACAGTTTCTTTTCAGAAACAAAGAAATGAAAACACACTGAGAAATCCGAATGTCAGTACAATGAAATCCGGATACAGCTCCTGTATTTTACAGTTTCTTTACAATTCTATTTTGTCTATTTTGTTTTAAAATTTTGTGTGTCTCTTATGGTTTCTTTTGAGAAACAAAAAATTGAAAACGCACAGAGAAAATCCAGATGTCAGTACAATGAAATTCGGATACAGTTTCTGTGTTTTATAGTTTCTTTTCTATTCTACTTTGATTTTCAAGTATTTATGTCTGTGAAAATTTAAATTTAAATTTTTTATTTTCTATTTGTATTGTATTTGTTTTTCTCCCCTCATTTCTATTCTATTATTTTTCCCTTCCATTGCATTTGTTTTTTTTACCAGTATTTTATATTATTTTCCATTTTTGGGCATTATGTTGGTTTTTTTTAATTTCCTTGAATTTAATATTTTTTCCTATTTTTTTTACATTGCATTAGCTTTTAAAAATTATCCAGTATTCTATATTTTTTTCCATTTTTTTGGCATTGTGTTAATTTCTTTCAATTTCCTTGAATTAAATATTATTTTCCTGTGTTAGTTTTTTGTTTTTCGGTTTCCTTTTTTTTCTTTCTTTTAGTATGTATTTTAGTAAGTATTAATATTTTTAAGAATTTATATAAAAGAAAATATTTTTTTTGTGTTACACTTTAATTGTATATTTAAATTTGTATAATATATTATTTTTTTCAAGAGAATGAATATTCATACATTGGATGAATTGACCCCTGACAAGGATTCATGGATAATTCAAGTTAGGGTTTCAAGGAAGTGGGAGTCTTTGAATACCAAATTACAAAATCTTCTTATCAGTTTAGATTTGGTTCTAATTGATTCAAAGGTATGCTTATTTGTTTTTATTTTTTCTATTATTATTTAATTCTCACAAAATTTTTATAAAAAAATGACGGCAATAATAATTTCCATTGGATTTTTTTATTTTCTTTTATTTTTATTATATTTCCTTTACATTGTATTAGTCTTTTTAAATTTTCCAGTATTATTCACATTTTTATATTTTTTGTTTGTATTTTATTTGTTTTTTTCCTCATTTATAATATATATTTTTTCCCCTTCCATTACATCTATTTTTTTCCAGTATTATATATTATTTTCCAATTTTTTGGTATTATGTTGGTTTTTTTAATTTTCCTGAATTTTTTTGCTTTTTCTTTTACATTGCATTAGTTTAATTTTTGTTAATTTTCTTGAATTAAATATTATTTTCCTGTTTGTTATACATTGTGTTAGTTTTTTCCCAGAATATTATGTTATATTTCTATTCTATGGCATTTTTTAAAAAATTTTTGTTGAATATTTTCAAAAACAAAATCGTGTTTTGCATTTGTTTTTTTCAGAATAATATAATATTTTCTCTTTTTTTTCATTTTATTGTTTTTGTGTTACAAATTTTCCATAATTATTTATTACTTTCATGCTTTAATTTTTTTGGCATTGTGTTTGTTTTTAAAATATTCCAGATTTGTTCATTATTTTCCTACTTTATTTTTGGCATTGTTTTTTTTTCAGGTTTAGAATATATTTTTTCCTTCCATTGTGATAGTTTTCTAATTTTTCTAGAATATATGAGATTTTATTTGATATTAAAATAAAAAATATTACATGCCCCTTCCATTACATTTGTTTATTTCCAGTATTATATATTATCTTCCAATTTTTTGGTATTATGTTGGTTTTTTTAATTTTCCTGAATTTAATTTTTTTGCTTTTTCTTTTACAATGCATTAGTTTAATTTTTTTTTAATTTTCTTCAATTAAATATTATTTTCCTGTTTGTTATACATTGTGTTAATTTTTTCCCAGAATATTATTTTATATTTCTATTCTTTGGCATTGTTTTTTTTTAATTTTGTGGAATATTTTCAAAAACAAAATCGTGGTAATATTACCTATCGTTGCATTTGTTTTTTTCAGAATAATATAATATTTTCTCTTTTTTATTTTATTGTTTTTGTGTTATAAATTTTCCATAATTATTTATTACTTTCATGCTTTAATTTTTTTGGCATTGTGTTTGTTTTTTAAATATTCCAGATTTGTTCATTATTTTCCTACTTTATTTTTTTGGCATTGTGTTTTTTTTCAGGTTTATAATATATTTTTTTCCTTCTATTGTGATAGTTTTCTAATTTTTCTAGAATATATGAGATTTTATTTGATATTAAAAATTAAATATTAAGTAGTGTAAGTATTAAAATAAAAAATATTACATGCCCCTTCCATTACATTTGTTTATTTCCAGTATTATATATTATTTTCCAATTTTTTTGTATTATGTTGGTTTTTTTAATTTTCCTGAATTTAATTTTTTTGCTTTTTCTTTTACATTGCATTAGTTTAATTTTTTTTCAATTTTCTTGAATTAAATATTATTTTCCTGTTTGTTATACATTGTGTTAGTTTTTTTCGAAAATATTATTTTATATTTCTATTCTTTGGCATTGTTTTTTTTAATTTTGTTGAATATTTTTAAAAACAAAATCGTGGTAATATTACCTATCGTTGCATTTGTTTTTTTCAGAATAATATAATATTTTCTCCTTTTTTTCATTTTATTGTTACAAATTTACCATAATTATTTATTACTTTCATGCTTTAATTTTTTTGGCACTGTGTTTGTTTTTTAAATATTCCAGATTTGTTCATTGTTTTCCTACTTTTTTTTTTGGCATTGTGTTTTTTTTCAGGTTTATAATATATTTTTTCCTTCCACTGTGATAGTTTTCTAATTTTTCTAGAATATATGAGATTTTATTTGATATTAAAAATTAAATATTAAGTAGTGTAAGTATTAAAATAAAAAATATTACATGCCACCTAAAAATTAATTTACTTTTTTTTGCATTGTGTTTTTTAAAAAAATAATTCTGATTTATTTATATTAATATTTTTTATAATATTTTTCTCTGTTTCTTTTTTCTTTTTAATTTTTTTGTGTTTTCAGGGTTCAAAGATACATGCTGTAATAAAGAAAATCTATAAAAAAAATATAATCTATTTATATTAAAAAAATAAAAAAAATATTTTACCACATAAATTAATGTAGAAAATTAGTAGTAAAAAATTGTTACCCACTAAAAATGAATACAAAAAATTATTCAGTTGTTGTGTTTGTGGAAAAAAATTTCGGAAATATTGGCTTAAGGAATGAATAATTTCTTCTTTAAGAAACGGGATACAAATTTAAAAAACAATATGTTTTTAAAAAAATATTATACTTATTAAAAATGTTATTGAAAAATATTTAAAATTTATACTAACCAAGTTTTTTCCTAATTAAGTTTTATGTGTATACTTTTAAAAAACTAACCATGTCCGTGTAATCCACGGGTAGTATTAGTTTTAAGAATTTTATTTCCTAGATTTCTATTCATTTTTTTACATAGTATTAGCACTTAATATTTTATATTTTAGTATTAGATTTCTAAGTTCAAAATTTTAACAAATATACCACTTAATATTTTATACGGCCATTAGCGAGCTTGATTTTAGAATATTAATTAAATTTAAATAATTCTAAATCAGAAAATATTATATTGACGATATATAAATATAAATTTGACCTGAAAATTGAATAAATTAATACAGGTATGCAATTGGAAAAAGAGGACCTCACTTAATATTTTATATGGCCATTAGTTTCAATTCTTTTTTTTCTTAGAGATTGATTGAGCAGCAAGTTTAATGCGTATACTGTTAAAAAAATTTTAAACCATACAATAATATAAAAAAATTAAAATCTATATAAAAAAATATATTTTATTAAAAAAATACTAACCAAGCCCGTAGAATCCACGGGTAGTGAACTAGTATAACTAGATTCTCCATTCCTCTTTTGATGAGCACATATTTATGGCTCTTTTAAGAGTAAACTCTGTCGGAAACTTGTAACTGGATTAAGATTTAAGAAAAAAAATTCAAAAAGGATTTCATCTGCTTGTTACCAAATTTGCTTTTTCGTGATTTTGATGGCAATTACGACTAAGAAAAATTGAATTAGTTATTACCGAAAGGTAATAATTCAAACAAGGATTAACATTAACATGAATATAAAAGTTACAAATTAGATTTTCTAATTATTAAAAAGATAATAATTAAAAGATGGATTAGCATTAACACAAATATACAAGTTGATTTTTCCAACAGTCCCTCTTGATGGGTAATCTATAAATACCATTATAAGTGCTCTTTGAGCCCGATCGTTTGCCCTGGCCCTGGACTAGGAGCATGGTCGTTAAAAACGCGTTGTTACTCGTAGAAACGTACGATTTTGCGTTTCTAGCTCCCCTTCCCGTGTTGGATCGTAAGCAAAAACGTTTTTCATACAAACTCGGTCAAACTCGCGAGTTGACTCGGTGAACTCGCTAAAATCGTGAGTTCATAACGAGTTTGACCGAGTTTGTACAAACTCATTATTACTTTTAAAATCACAAAATTAAACATGTAGGGAGTTGAAGAACTTGAGGATCTGCTTCCAGTCGTTGTGTTGCCGTAGCAGAGGAGAGAGTCTTGAATTAGGAGACATAGTCCTTGTAATTTGGGGATATGGTGGTGAAAGTTTGTGGGTTATCAAATGGAAAATGGGAAGTGGTTTTTGTGGGTAAAGAATGGATGGTGAAAGGAAAAGAGCATGGTTTAGATGAATATGGGTTTTTAATTGTCGGCCAAGGTTGAAGAAAGTATTTGGGGTTGGCTGTGTTGTGCCGGTGACGGTGACGGAATTACTGGCTCGGCGCGCGCAGAGTTTAATGGTTTCTTTTATTACAATTGCACTGGGCAGTGGGCAGTGGGCACCAATTTTTATTTGGCCCCGTGTCCTTTCAATTTTATTTTTTAAACTTTTTTTTTTCAAACACATATATATGTGGATAATAGGCAAGCACGGTCATTAAAATAATACACTAATGAAAGACTAACCACTGCATCTATTATTCGAAAAAAAAAAAACTACTGCAAAAAACATAATAAATTGTCAAATATTATTGTCCACATAATAAATTGTGTAGGACAGTAGGGGTGTGGTTCTGTTCCAAAAAAACATAATAAATTATGTAATAAGAGTAATGAAGAAAACAACACAGTTTAAACAGTATGACATTGGCATAGTGACAGGGAATCACATCCAAAATAATTCCATTCCAAACATTTTCTATGCCTTTCAAGTTTGTGTGGGTTAAATATTATTAATTAATTTATTTAAAAAACCAATAAAAATATTAATTAAATTTTGTAGACTCTTACGATTCTACGTTACGTTTTTGACTGGGCCATTTCGAGTTTGCATAAAAACTCGTTTTTAATAGCCTTGACTGGAGAGCCTCCCATCAACTTAAACTTTTTTTCTACCAAAAAAATATACAAGTGGAAGGCAAGATACTAAGGAATAAGCTTACTTTAAGATGGTAATAATACTTGATATCATATCACTTATAATTTATTCCAAGTATGTCTATTTTACAGTTAATTTTACCGGTGGTATTGACATTGAACCCGACAGACAGCTAATGGCAATAGAAGCAGTCTATATCCTCTTTATGCCGAGTACTACATCACTTGAGATTTTGAAACTCTTTAACAGAGGTAAACATTGCAGACTACATAAGACACACTGTATTACACATAAATTACCCATTCTCATGCATTCAACGGAATGAGTAAACTTAAAGTACTTCTTATGTGGAAGAATATATCAAGATGATGGCACTTGCATTTTAATACTTAAGCAAGTTAAAGCATTTCCCGTTTAACCATTCTTTCCAAAACAATTGCAAAGAGAATCGCAGCTTCAGGTTCGGAACCGCATGAAGAAGTCCATAGAGCAAGAAAAATATATAATACTCCAAACTCAAAAGTTGGCCAGAACTAAAAAAGCATTGGGATAGTGCAAGAACAGAAACAAAATAAACTATTTCTACATCTACAATCTCTAGCAAATAGACCAGAATCTTCCTAGACATCAAGCATTCACATTGGTTTTCAACCTAATGTTAATAATTCACATTCAGGATGGCTATTAATTTTTTCAGTCTTTTTTGCGTCTCTATCAAAATAAGGCTACTAATTTTTTTTTGTCCTCCTTGCGTTCAGTATCAAAATAAGTACCTCACTACCTTCAAATGCCAGCAACAAAAGCATTTAAATTAATTTCGGCTTCCAGTTGACGTGCTAAAGCCACGGCAACACCATCCTAGATGTCATCCACCCCCGCTTGGAACGGCCCTACAAGTTCATTCAAGTAGCCCCAAATAGTCATCTCTCGTTGAAATCTCCCTTCAGTTACTTCCACTACTGCATCCAGAGGAGCCGTCGGATAGCATTGGTGCACGGATTTTCTCCACCTGGGTTAGAATCCTTCTAGCCCGTGCTCCATTGCGTTCGGCCACAACTAGATGTGCTGAACCTGTGCTCCATTACGGGCCGCTTGCGCTAGATTCCGTGCAGCCTGCGCTAGATTCCGTGCAGCCTGCGCTTGATTACGCGCCACCTGCGCTCCGCCTTTTAGCTTTTCCCCTGTTTTGATATGTAGTTTACGTGATATATCAACAAATACAATGCTTATATCATTTATTAAATATCTTTTAAATCAATATTATTTGTAAAATCAATATTGCTTATGACAAAATACTATGAGTCACTTAGTAAAGTACCATGCTCAACAATTCTAAGGATACATATCACATTTTTTTTAGCACAATGATACATATCACTTTAGTGATACATGATAGATGATTGTTTCAGCAACTTAAATACTTGTAATATTTAGGTGTTGACTATATATACATATAACGTGATTGCTCAATTCAACACTTAAAATACTTACAAAATATGTATATGATCGAAATCAAAACCATGATTTAAGACATCCATGTAATTACAAGTGTCTTGTCAAAAAAAAAAAAAAAAAAGAATGCAAGTGTAAAAAAAGCCATGCATGGTAGGCCTCATCAAGTGTAAACAAGTCCATTAGAAAAAAAAAAGGTTAAAAAGTTTTTTTTTGTCCCTCAACTTAATCAATTTTTTATTTGTTGTCCCCTTTTCTTTATTTTCACTCATAATGTCCAGTTCCGTTTTACCGGGACACATTATCCTTTTTACAACCTCCAGCCGGTAATTTATTATGGTGTTGACACTTGTCTCGCGGGGCCACGTTCTACTCATTTTTTGTTTTTTTTTCTTTCCTTCCTTTTCAAACTTTAATTTCTAAAAATTCTTAAATTAATTTCTTTTCAAAAACTAAATATAAATTTTAGGATCAGATTCTTATCTCACGCCTCACACCCAAATACAAGAAAAAACAACAAAAGAAAAACATAAAAAATGATCACACCACCATGGAATACCATTTCCAAACCATGGTGAAAATCACCAGCAAATCCTCATCATCAACTCACAATCCACCACCACTGCTCGGCAACAACCACCAAAACCATCCACAACACTGTCAGCCAACAACAACCCCTCTGCCACCATCAACAATACCACACGAATTCCACACCCCAACAAACAATAACCAAAGAAATACAAACCCACAAGTAAAACAACCAAGATCCGATTGGATGAGTTCGTGAAAAAAAAAAAAGAGGAAATAACATAGGAAAACCCGAAAGAAGGAGGAAGGGGTAGAGGTGCCGGCGCTAGGCGTGACGACGGTGATGGTGTAGATCTACGTGGTGGCATGGGCTAGGAGGGAGGTGGGGAAAGAGAGGAACTGGAGTTTGGGGGAGTGGGATTTAGCTTTGGTCTAGAAAGAGACTTGGATAGAGGAGGAGAAGAAGAAACAGAAGACTGGTGGATTTGTGGGTATTAGTGATTTGGTGGTGCGGCAATGGAGAAAACGACGGTGGTGTGTGGTTTATATTTTCAAAGTTTGAAGAAAATAGGTTTAAGATTGAGGTATAATTAAAAATCATTTATTTTAAAGAATATTAGTGTTGGTAGTGGAGTAATAAGAGGGTTTCTAAAAATAAACTGACCTGTTTTCTTATGTCCGTACTCATCTTAAGAATTTTTTAAAAACAAAACTCTGGTAAAAAAGAAAAAAAAAACATTAAGCAAATAAATTGTGCGTGTGGCTTATTCGACAAGAGTCTGCACCACACTAAATTATTGGATATATTCAATTAAAATACGGTTTCTAGAGATTATAATAGGGAAAAAAGAAATAGGTAAAAAAAGAAAAGGGTGGCCATTGGACACGTGTCTGTACGACAGCTACTAACTGGCTGCAGGAGGTAAAATGGATAACATAACCCGATAAATCGTAAGTTGAGGGACACTAAGAGTGAAAAAAATGAAGAGGGACAATAAATACAAAATCGATTAAGTGGAGGGACACGAAAAAATTTTTAACCAAAAAAAATGGCTTCATTTATTATCTAAAACAACCAAGAGCAATACAGAGTGAGGCTGATGAAGCCACAGTTATTCCAACAAGCCACTACCAATTAACAGTGAGTTCCAGCATTTGAAACAAACAACATTCCAAAGAAACAGCTGGAGCCCCAGGCGTGATGTGCCAACATATAAAAATACAGGATATGCTAAGAGGAGTACCACAGACATTTTGACAAGATAGTGTACATACATGTTAATCCTTTCATGATCCTTCGCTATCCATATCAGGATCGGATTTGCTTAATCATCAGGCTGAAGAGCGTGATGGATTGCACCAACAGTTGATGTCAGGATTCTGCTAATGGTAGTCACGGAACTAGGAGAGATGCTCTTCTCCGTCGCTGAGTTATCAATGATGTGAAACGCCACCGTCAGGATACTGCTACCAACTTCCTGATTAGTACTAGGCCCTGACCCGTCAGGGTGTACCACAAAACCTGACGGCAAGATGTTGACACGGTCAGGATTTCCTCCCCGCAACATACAGGCCATGGCAGGACCGTCTAGCGGGGCATAAACAATGTAGGATGCCACTGGGTCACTGTAGCTCTCTTGCAAGTACAGAATATCTATTTTGTTGGAGGCAGTCTACAAAAATTAGGTAACCTTTTGTCATTTAAAGCATAGTATATAGTTAACACTTCGAATTTCACATCCAAGTCAAACTAAAAAAAAAAAAATTAAGAACTTTTTGCAACTCACATTAACTTGCATGACAGAGACACGGTTGTCCGGGTTTTGTCCCTTGTTGATGTGTGAAATCTCTAGAATTACACGTTCATGGGAAAGCAAATCCCACTGCATCAATTGCCAGAAAATGAGATTAGCTTCTTCAGCGAGATATGAGTCTAACTAATTAGATTTTTATCTTTGTTTGATGAAAATTTTCCAAATAAACTTAGTCTCTAGCTAGCCAAAAAAAGTAATCTAAAATGTCACGAAAAGTATAGCTGCATAACATGCGGAGATATACTGATGATGATCAGTACATATAACAAATATGTATATGACGAACTGATTGCGCATGCCTGGAAGATATAAATTCTCTTATATGACAAATTGCATATGTTTTGTCTTGAGTAGTCAAAGTAAAATGCTGCTTTAACCTACCTGGTTTCTAGATTCACCATGTCGAAGATAATCAAACACTCTCTTCCGAGGAACTGGAAGCCAGACTGAGGTTGCAAAAACAACAGTTGGGGTAGGTCTATGAGGGATCGCAGTGATACTCTTGGTCCTCACCCTAAAGTGTTCGGCTTCAGGAAAACGCATCCATTTGTTGTTAGTAGAAGCACTACTGTCTATGCAAAAGTCTCTCACCATTCTCTCAGATAGCATTAGCAAGCTTTCTTTCCCTTTTTGGGGGATCACCGCTGCAAACATCAGGTAAATAGCCTCGATTAACACGCACTAATTACAGTCTTTATTAGAGGGGGAAAATGGATGTATATAAATCAAAGTTATAAGCATCCTTGGTTACTCAAAAGAAATTACTGTACCACCACGGATATAGGAAGGGCTATCAGAGGTTAAAGCTGCAAGTCCATCAAAGTGTCTGATCATGGTGTTGATCCAGCGCTTTGCACAAAATGGAAAACCAGAGTGAACTAGTGGCTGGTAAAGGATATGGACTAATGAGTCATCAACTTCCACATGTTCAACCCACAGAACCTGCCAGTATCGAGGACAGAAACATGCAACTAAGAAGTATAAATTCAGATGAAACTATATATAAGAGACGACTCGCAGTTAGTTTAGCACATATCTCCACTCACCTTGGAGCAACCATTGGGCATTTCCTGGATCAAACAGCCTGATGGTCTTCTCCGAAACTTTATCACAGAATCTTGCAATAAACTTTCCAAGGATACATCAACCACTCCCCATGTTCTTGAATCAAATTGCCTACAATACCTTGCAAATTGACACTCTCGAGCAGGCACAAGTGGTGTAGGCACATAGAATTCTGCCCTCATCTGAGAAAGCATCACATTTCAAGAAGCATTATGTATTACATTTGCTGATGTATGCGTGCATGGCTCGATTGTTAAGAATAATTATAAGTGAACATAGGAGGCAGATTACCATCTCTAATCACATGATAAGCCAATGCAAATATATACCCTCACACTTTGATCCCTCAGCTCTTCAATTAATGAGAGCGCACAAAAAAGATCTTTCTAGAGGATTATGTATTGGTGTATAGAGTTATGTAATATATGCTACATTGATGTAAGCTTAACATAGCAAGTAGAAAGTAGCTAAACGATGGTTACTAAAATCTCCACCATCAAGATTCTATGAAATGCTGAATCCAAAAAGGAAAGGGATAACTACTTGCATAGCGTAATCTAGATTAATTACCACTTGTAACACTTCATTGAAATTCCCGGCAGCTGGTGGAGATAAGCATCCGAGTAGTGCTGATCTTGAGACTATATTAGAGAAAGTTGATGACCATTGGTCCTGGTTATCAAAACAAGAAGATCATTAATACACTGTTGCTATAAAAATATCAAGTTAAGGACTTCCTGGTTAATTTGCTTCAAACTTGAAATGTAACATCTTATATCTAACCCTCACTTGATGCAAAATCGCAATTTCTATGTCTTTCAATGCATGCTGTTCAAATTACTGGCTAATTCAGAAGTCAATGTTCCTATCAATCGACTAGGACAGTCCTTTGTTACCCAACACTTCCCTTTTACTTTTAGTGCTTTGGTTAAGTGTCTCTACTTGGCTTACACATACCAACCCCAACTCTCTTTCTGTTTCTTGAGCAGGCAATCCATAGAAAAGTAGTGCATTTTCCGATAATAAACTCACTTGATGCCTTCTAAGAAGGATTTAGAACCTGAGGTAAAAGAATAAGAGCAAGATTGCTTATTTTCTCTTTATGATTAGGTACTGTTGCACACACAAGGGTTAAACAAGTTGCTACTAGTAACATTTTTTTCAAATGGAGAAAGGATACCTAAATGAGTTACTGCTGATGCATGATGCCAAATGAAAACAAAATTTGAGCACATATATATGTGGTTGAACCTGAGTTAAAGTGAAATCGAGAAGTCGAATGCAAATCCATATATATATCTCTTGCCAAACAAGAGGAATTGCAAATTTGGAAAAACGACTAAAGTATGAAAGAGGAAGAGAAACCCACCAAATCCATCAGGCATTCAACAAGTGTAGAAGGGTTCATCCTAACAAGCCCTACCCCTCTCGAAGCTTCAGTCCGAAGGACATTTGCTTCGGCTCCCCTTCTAAGTGCAGGCACGTTTGGCATTCTAGAAGAGAATTCATAATCCCCATCCAATTCCGCAAAATCTTGAGGGTCCCCCATCTCAACCATCTTCATCAGCTCTTCTAGAGAAACATCAAATGCCCGGAATTCTCTTATATATTCAACATCATTTAGGGTTTCGCCACCTGTATGGCGTTGCCATAGAGGTTCTCCAGCGAATGCCTTTCTTACCAGCTCATCCATGGCTGAAGCAGCAAGTGTGGTGATTTTAGTCTTATTGACTTCAGCAACAACTGATACGGCCACCAACAGGTCAGATGCTCGTGCTATTTGCACAGGATTGTCTGAATTAGAGGCCACCGAATCAGCCACGCTCTCATGGGAATGCTGTGGAGACCGATTGGGAGGAGGAGAACCTTGTTCAATGTCTCGCACCAATACTGCATCAATCTATAAGAAAATGAAAATATAATGCTTTAAGAATGTGCGGGAGTCTACTCAAGGTATATATCTTCGAGGAACATAGAATCACCGATCAAAGAAGCCACCCCCTCGAAAGGAAATGACAAGCTAGTAAGCTAGTAGAAACACCATTATTTTGTATAGACGTGATTTGGTGTTAGGGTTTTTCGTTAGAAACGTGATCATTCTACAAATGTGTCTTCAGAACAGAATATTTCACAAGATATACACTCACAACTTTGATCACCAAAGTTGAGAGAGACTAATATAACATATCTTCTTTGGTTTGTTTTTTAATATATTTCGGGCTAATAACCTGTGAACTTGCTGCAAGATTTAGCCCTACTTCCTCATTTGTCTCCATTTCCTCATCCGATTCCGATCCATCTTCATACCATTCCGATCCCGAACCCGATCCATCAACTGATTCCTGTTCAGAACTGATGGAAAAGAAAACACCAACGTAGGATCAAAATTATTTAGTTTCAAAACCACGTTGAGAGAAAAGCTGAAATATAAAGATTAGAATTCTCAGGTTTCAGTACCATCAAAACTTACTCCTCCATGGATTCCTCCTCCGAATCATCATCGCTAGTGTCTAAAGAGGCTTCATACATCTCATCACTTATCATTTCTTCACTATCATCACTTCTACTAAACGACTGATCGTGCTTTCCCGATGATCCAGACATTTTCTTCAATAAACCCTTCTCCTGTCATGCCATTTTGATTAGGTTAAGACATTTGCAAAGTTATACATCGAATTACATATTAATTCATTCTACATAGCAAGCACTGCCTCCTCTACCTTTCAATCAAAAATAAAGAAAAACAAACAATTAATGAGCTTGTAAATGATGCACATCAGATCATGACTACAGATGCAATCAATATTAATGAAATCCATAGCAAAAGATATATAAAAAAGGGTTTAATTAATTAACCACAAATACATACAATCAGTACAAGGTGTCTAGACTCTAGGGAGGCAGATCTATCTATCTTTCTCTCTAGGTCAAGAAAATGTGAAGACAGACGGTGACTGAGGCGATGACTTGATGATCAGATATATATGAACTCAAGAATCAGAGTATGGAAAGAATCGCTGTGGAGAACAGCTGAGTGTCAGGTGTCAATTATGGAAGAGCACTTTCATGTAAAATTTGAAAGTGGGGGCCTATTGTCATGCAGCTCGCTGGCGTGGCTAACTGGTGGTCTGTGATTGGCTCTTCGGAGTTAAAGAGGAAACATTGTGGGCCCCAATATATAACCCGATTTGTCAATCTTTGTCGGTTTCATACGAACACGTGCGGGCTTCATGTGGGGGATTTTGTTGATAATGATGATCACCTTAAATGGAACCGCGGTGGAAATTAATTAACCGTATGACATATCATCATTTACAAAAGATTTGCAATTTATGTTTTGGTCAGCCGAGTATTTATCTTTTGAGATAAGAGAGAGAGTTCAGTCGTATTAATTAAAAAGAATGAGTTAATCCAACAAAGTTAGTAGAAAAAAATTTAAAACTTATCATTGAACAAAGGCTGGTTGATGCCCTTAATTAGGAGGCTGTCGAATCGCCACAGTAATTGACAAAACTGGTTGGCTAACCTATGCATCATTACTGTTATACTCCCTCTGATCCACAATAGATGACGCTTAAGACTTTTAATTTTGTTTCAGAATATATGACGTTTAGCAAGCATTAAATTTTTTTTCCATATTTACCCATATTTAATTAACCAACTACTTCCTAACTACTTCCTTATTTACCCATGCTTTTATTTCTTGGGAGAATAAAAAGGATAGATTAGTAATTTAAATATCAAAATTTAATGAAAATAGATCTATTTAATGCTTCCCTTAATGGGAGTGCAAATACCTTAAACGTCATCTATTATGGATCAGAGGGAGTAATAATTAATTTCAGTAGTTTGTTTGTCAAGAACTAACTTTACAAAGTTATAAACAATTTACCATACTAATATATGCCTGCGATATGTGGTCGCACTGGCACCTCCCACGGTTTGTGGGGTTAGTGGTCGTGGGTTCAAACCCCGACAATGTTGATTAATTTAGTATTTAGATTAGGATTCTCAATGTAATAAAAAAAAATAGTGTAATATATATAATCAACTTATGAACATAGAAGCTATCATAATAATAACTTAAATAACACAACCGAAATATCAACAAAGATCAACCAACCCAAAGTCATATGTAACAAACATAAAAGAAATTCATGGTAAATTATTATGGTATAAATTGTGAATGAAGGGGCACACTGAGCAAGTACGAAATTGGCCCCTCTCCGCTTTATTCAAACCCATATGCTTTGTCAAAGCAAGAAATATCAAATTTCTTTTAGGCTATTTACAAAATATTTTGGAGGCATTTGATGAGTCATTAATTTCGTGAAAAACTAGACAATGTATACATGTAGTGCATAACAACCCGGTACAATGATTAGAATCAACAAGTACCAATAAAACAACACGAATTGATATATTAAATTGAATGCTTTGCCTTGTTACAATCAAATTAGCGAACTAATCCATCAAACAGCCGCAATTAGTTCAGTTTATCCTATACAACACCATCACTAAGGTTAAGCTTTTCCTTAAGTTGCACTTCAAATTCAAAGATCGATAGGGTTAGGTCGAAAAATATAATTTTGTGATTCATCCTAATATTAAAGCTAACTTTTTTTAAATGAAATACCCTTATGAATTTCTTCTTTTGTACAAGGTGTTGATTGTGAATCGGATGATGATTAGGATATTACTTAAGGATAATTAGTTAAGCTTATTAACATAAGGCAGGCACTAAAATGAGACATTGATCATACTATTATAATATGCCATTAAGTACAATTAATTATTATAATAATTGTCCTATTATATTATATGTTAAATAAGCTAACTAGGTTTTGATTATGACAAACCTATGTGTAGCATGTGTTGTGCCTAACCATGTATTGCAGCTCACATGAAGAGCCTCCAATCCGTGATCAAACATCACAATCAAGCTTTGGAAGATGAGTGAGTGGGATTGGTTTTGGAGCATGAGATGTCGCTTTCATGTGCAAACTCCCATGCCACTGATGTTTGTTTAATCCCTAATAGCATTGGTCAACAAACCTAGTACCTACCATTTCTGGAGATTGATTCTGTGATAAAAGCAACCTTAAACAAATCAAAAGGTAGCTGATTTCAGACTTCTTAGGACCAACATAAGACTATGCTAAACAATATCATTAATTGTCAAAAAGTTGCAGTCTGATGGGTCTCGTGCCAAAGCATGAAAGGGACAATAGGGAAGAAGAACGTTGACACTCTGGCACCTCTGACAACAAAACGGGCTGGAATGAAAGGGACAACTAATGGATCAATTTGAGTTGAAATTATCCCTCCTGCCTCTAGATAAAGAGATAAAGAGATGCTGACTCAAGGAGATCTTCAGAGCTGCTAAAACAGAGATTCTGAATTCATTCAAGCAAAGACAGTGCACTTGCAGTTCTCAAGTCAAGCTAAAGAGAGAGATAAACACTTTTCTTAGTTCATTCATTGTGAGACAATATTTGAAGGGAAAAGTTGTTGTACTTAGTAATAGCTTCTGTATCAAAGGGTTTTGTGTAAGTCAAAGCTAGGGAAAGCTTTATGGTGAGTGTGTAAGGTTTGAGTTGAGCCTAAGGGAAAAACTTGTACTGTAGGTTAGTGGTTGAACCCGTGAAAAACCATAATAAGAGTGAGTTAGAAATCTCAAGGGGGGATCCTAGAGTAGTGGAGGTAGTCCTGTGTGGCGAACCACTATAAATTCTGTCATATTTTCTCTAACCCTTTTCTACAATAAGGGAAATTATCGGATATTGGACCAATACGAGAAATTATTAATGTTTGAGAGCTCATAACAAAAAGAGAAAAGAAAATGATAGTGCTCTCGAGCTTTGGCCATCATTTTCTTTGTGAAAAAATAAAGAAAAGAATCATTAGGCATTTCGGGATCAACTATGAACGGTTACAACATATTTTTAGAATAATTTTAATTTAATAAAATTTTTTAAGAAATATTTATTTTTGAAAAGGGAGATTAAAGGGAAGACACGTGATAGTTTAAAAGCTTATAAACAAGACATGTGTCAGTTTTGTTTTGCATTGATAATTATTTTAGTTATTATTTTATAATTACTTCATTTAAAAAAAAACAATAAGATGATGATAAGATGATATGATCATCATCTTTCTATTATTTTTTAAAAATTATTTTTTAAAATAAATAATGATAAGATAATAAGATTAGCTTTTAACATGTTTGTTTTCTCTTAACCATCAACTTTTACCTATTTAAATACAGTCTCTCTTAGTAATACTATTTTTTCATAATTATTTCTCTAAAAATCTACCTTTCGCTTGTAAGTTTTCCTACTACACAAGTGTGTATTACATCTTCTCAACAATCATTCAAGTGTGTAATTTTTTATTTATATTAATTGTATTTTTCTATGCATTTTCATCATTATTTTTCCTATATTCTTTTATGTAATTAATTAGATTATGTTTTAAATTTTTAATGGAAAAAATATCATTATTCTATGTTATTTTTAATATGGTAAGCTTTACTATATTTTAATTTATTGTTTTAAAATAAATAATATTATATAATACAAAATATTATAATTATAATCTAACCAAACCCAAATTCCAGTCGCGTGTACTGCACGGGATGTGAATTAGTTTAGATAAGATATTGAACATTTAATTTCTATTAAAAATATTTGGAGTTATATTTGTTAAATGTTATTAGTATAACTATATATTTATTATAATTTTAGTGTTGATTTAATGGATAATAAGAAATGACAAGCATAATTAGCCTTAAAAAATAAAAAATTAAGCTCTCTTACAACTGTCCTATGATAGATAATGGAGGAGAATCATTTACTTTTACATTCCATTCACTTCTTACTTTATTTTGATAGCTGATTGCTTTTGATGTTAGTGTTGTAGTTTCTTTTTTAAGAAATATTAACCAATTCTATCAAAGACAAATACGGTATCAACTGTCATTTTTTTTTTTGCTATTTTTTGCAAACTTTCCAAAAATAATCTAAGAAATAAATTACTACCTTTATTTCTTTTTAAAAGGAATGTTCAATTATGTTTTAGTTTATTTGTTATTTCATTTTGTATCCAAATGAATGAATATATCAGGCAAGACTACTTAACAAGTGGCTGAAAATGACTCTAAAAAATACAAAATCTAACTAAGAAGAAAAAAATTCACAACAGCAGTAAAAAAAAAATTGGAAAAAAAAAACATATGGTGGATGCTAATAGTAAAATGAAAAATTTGAATATGAGGTATGATAATGTGGCAGAACAGCAGAAGCAAGTATAACATCAGCGTGGTTATGATTAAAAGGGAAAACTCAAAAGGCTGCAAGTATAACATCAACATGGTTATGATTAGAGGGGAAAACCCAAAAGGCTCTTGTGGCCGGAATGAAGTATGACTTGCGGTATTGGAAATTAAATTAATAGGATGTCAAGTATTTATCTATATCTTACCAGAAATATTTCATCCTATCTATATGATGGCATGCTATGCTTGAATAGACGAGAACATGTAGATAGTCAAAAACCATAATTTCATCCTCGAATAATTCTAGGTCCTTTCAAAAATTTTAGTAATATTTAACTATTTAGACTATTATATTTAAGATTCCAGTTTTCTTTATTGTGGCATCTAAGACATTTTTAATTTATTATGAATAATTTTATATGAATAGAAAAGAAGTAGAAATCATGTTAATTTTCTTATCTTTTTCTTGGTGTTAAGGCATATATATTATATAATTAATTCTCTTTTTTTCTGTGAAATTATGAACCTCTATTTCTTTTTATAGCTTAACTAAAGATGAGAAATTTAATTTTTTTCTCCCTGACATACCTATCTACCCCATCTTTTAACTCCCCACTCTTTCTCCTCACTTCCAACGGCTCCACAAACTACCTAACTCCAACCAACCAAACCCTCCTTGGCTATTGTTCACCAGTAGAATTTTCACCGAGATCCAGTTATGCAACCCTCCATTATCAGCTCTAACCACGGTCCAAATTAGACGAACAATATTGCACACTCCTGGGTCGGGTTTTGATGAAAATGGGCTAGGAACCCAAATACCAGGCTGCAAGGGATATGTGCGTGGATGATGCATAAGGCCATACTCTAATAAGTCTAATCTAAGACCAGATATGCTTTATAACCAACGGTTACGGGTATATCAAAGATACTGCTACTTCTAATTGCAAGAGTAAAATAAAGGCCTAAAAGGTAAATTATGAAAAAATAAAGGTACTGGGAAAATAAAGGATAAAATAGATAAAAGTAGGGTAATGTATATTTTGATTGATCATGTGATGATAATTTACAAATGCTGATCAATAACCAAACTTTAAGCCTAAGTCAGGTCATAAACCTATGAAATCTAGGAGTCGCACCATAACTAAAACTAAATGGAAGTAAGAATTGACCACGGTTTTAGCCGCCTTGGGTTTTGATGTGTATGATTTATAGACATGTTTTGAACCATTAAATTATTAGTTTTAGGCTTTGATTTATTATTTTTTTATTAATTTATTTCGTTTTTCATTTATTTTATATTTGATAATTCTTTCCTTTAGTTTTTTATGTTTACAAGTTAAATTTGAAAGATGTAGATAAATTCAGGAGGAAAAGAATAAACTGTTCAATTATCTTGGATGTATTAGAAGATAATTTGAGGATTTATCCTCATTTCGCAACCTGCCTATGCAGAGTTGTTGCAGAATTTCAAAATACTATTTATCCAAGATTATCTTTCAAAATATTTGAAGGATATTGTTTGAATTCAAATTAGGATGATTTTTCAGATATTTATCTTTGTATTTAAATTTAAAGGGTTTGTCATGAATTTGATTAGATTAGATTTTACATTTAAATTCAAATGAGGGATCATCTTTGCTATCCTTTCCTAAATCCTACAAATACCTAGACATCCAATTGAGACATTCTCTCATTCATACTCTCAAGTTCAATAGAAGTTCTTCAACTGTTCTTCAAGGAAGAGGAGGACTACAGCTTAGGAGATTTGCTCAAGTTTGTCATCAAGTTCAATTCCTGTAACTTCTTGATCAAATGTTTAGAATAAAATTCATGAGTATTTTCTTCTCCCTTGCCATGTTGAACTAAATCCTTTAAGTCTAGGAATTAGGGGAGGTAGTTTGTCTATGCAATGATGCTATTTGTTTTATAAATTGCATTTAATTCCTGAATGCCTTTTTGTTCATTGATTCAATCCTAGGGCACTTAACTATGCTATTTAACTGGCCATTAGATAGTATAAATCTAGGTAGAAAATTGTTAAGTGACTGCGTCAATTGACTACTGGAATTGCATAGGTTGAACACTAGGAACCTTGCTTGAGGAAGAAAGACCTTCTAGTGAAGAACATTTTGCTTAAGTTGACAGTGCATTAATGCCTTAGTTATTTCTTCGCTAGTGAACACGAAGTTTAGATAGCTAAGTAGGGTTTAAGTCTCGCCATAAGAGTGGGTTATTTATTCTGCTTTAATCGACTCATCTTTAAATGAACTTAAGAAATAACTAAGGCATTAATGCACAGTTAACTTAAGAAATAAGCAGACTATGCAACCATAACTCATTTTGCTTAAGTTAACTGTGCATTAATGTCCTAGTTATTTTTTAAGTTGATTTAAAGATCAGTCGATTAAAGCAGAATAAATAGCCCACTCTCGTGGCGAGACTTAAACCCTACTTAGTCATCTCAACTTCGTGTTCACTAGCGAGGAAATAACTAAGGCATTAATGCACAGTCAACTTAAGCAAAATGTTCTTCACTAGAAGGTCTTCATTGCTCAAGGCAAGTTCCTAGTGTTCAACCTATGCAATTCCGGTAGTCAATTGACGCAGTCACTTAACAATTTTCTACCTAGATTTATACGGACTAGTGCCTTTTTTTGGTACCTGTGTTGCTCTTGATTATCACAATTCATACCTATGTTTCAATTTGGTCACATTTCATCCTTCAACTAAGTCAGATTTACCTAATTTGATTATTTTGACCGTTTTACCCAAAAAATCAATGACGTATCAGTTTTTTCACGTGGATTCTTCACCTAACCGACCCAAAACTTGGTGGATACCTAAAAACTGAAGGAAAGAATTATCAAATCTAAAATAAATAAAAACTGAATAAATTAATGACAAAATAATAAATCAAAACCCAAAACTAATAATTTAATGGCCCAAAACTTGTGTATAAATCATACACATCAGGTTGAGTTGTAATGCTTTTAGAAGACCTAACCTATGAAAGAACTAAAGCCCACTAATTTTAATGCAGCCCGTCTTTGCGGCTTGAATATTCATTCTATTTTTCTTTTATATTTAGATAATCATCATGGGAGCTTCTCTAATCTTTAAGTGGAGGTCGTGAGAGCTTCTTCAATCTTTAGCTTCCCAATCCTCTCTTCCATGGGTGTGGCGTGGGGATTTTAATGAGATTTTGTTTCAGAATGAAAAAAGAGGAGGGTTGCCATGTGAGGTTCAAGCTATGCAACAGTTCAAGCTATCCAACTTCATGACTTAGGCTATTCCGAGGCAGATTTTACTTAGATTCAGGGGGAAGGAGAAGGGGCTATTGAAGAGAGACTTGATAGAATTGTTGCTTCAGCTACGTGGATTTAGGCTCTCCCGACTTATTAGGTAAAACATCTCCTTTGCCAGAAGTCGGATCATGCCCCTTTGAAAGTTTTATTTGATCCCAGTAATGCTGGTAGAATTACACCTCCGAAGTTATTCTGCTTTGAAGCTATGTGGATGGGGGAGCCTGATTGCTTGTACACGGTTGAAAAGAGTTGGTCCTCAAATGTTGTACCGGATTGTCGGCTTAATCTTTTAGCCAAAGTCAATCGATGCAGCGAGTCCTTGTCTTTGTGGAGCAAGCTGAAGTTTGGTTATATAACTCGACAGATTGCTAGTAAGCAGAAAACCTTGAAGAACCTTAATCGCAGAACCCAAACTTAAGAGGTTTGTCGACAATTCAAAAATCTCATCAAGGAGATTGAGGACCTTATCCACAAGGTAGAGTTGATGTGGGCTCAGAGGTCTCGGGTTACATAGCTTCGTGAGGGGGATAAACATAACAAATATTTCTTCCAGAAGGCCAATCAAAGGAGAAAGACTAATTCAGTCAAGAAGCTTAAACTTAATTCGTGTGCATGGGTGACTGATCCATCAGGTATTGCCTCGGTTTTTCAGGACTTCTATACTAATCTTTTTACCTCGGCTGGTGATCATATTATGCAGGAAGTCTTGGAAGTTGTTAATCCCCTAGTTACTGAGGAGATAAGTGCATTTTTGTTATAGCCCTATACGAAAGAAGAGGTTCGGATTACTCTAAACCAGATGCATCCTTCTAAGGCTCTTGGCCTTGATGGTTTCTCCCCTCTTTTATTTTAGACTTATTGGCCTCAGGTTGGGGATGTTGTATGCTCAACTGTGCTGGCGATTCTAAATGATGGTGTGTGTCCCTCTCCTTTCAATCATACCTTTGTCACTCTTATCTCAAAGGTGAAGAAGACAGAATTATGTTCTCAATTCTGCCCGATCAGCTTGTGTAATCTTATTTTTGAACTTATTACTAAAACACTGGCTAATCGATTAAGGGAAATCATTGATCAATTTATCGGCATGGAGAAAATTGCATTTATCCCAGGAAGGCTGATCACAGACAATGCGCTCATTGCTTCTGAAATAGTCCACTACATGAAGCGCAGATGTCAAGGGCAGCGCAGCTTTTTGGGGTTGAAACTGGACATGAGCAAAGCATATAATAGGGTCGAATAACAATTTTTACAGAGCATATTATCCCAGATTGGTGTTCCTAGTCGCTGGGTGGATTTAGTGATGAAGTGTGTGTCCACAGTCTCTTACTCATCGCTAGTTAATCGGGTACCTTAGCCTACTATTATTCCTCAATATGGTCTACGCAAGGGGATCCCCTATCGCCTTACCTCTTTCTCGTTTATGCTGAGGGATTGTCTGCTTTGATTCGTAAGGAGGTTCAGGCCAGTAATTTGCATGGCATTAGAGTCTGTCAGACTACTCCCCAAGTGTCTCACTTATTTTTTGTCGATGATAGTATCCTTTTTGCTCGTGTGAATTGTCATGAAGCAGGTGTAATTTCCTATATCCTGCAAAGGTATAAAGCTGCCTCTGGTCAACCAATTAAACTGGATAAATCCGAAGTGTTCTTTAGTCGAAATGTTCCTAATGAGTTGCAATCTAGTTTCCAAGGGGATCTCGGTGTTAAGGCAGTTGACACTTTGGATAAGTACTTAGGCCTTCCAGCAATGGTAGGCAGATCTAAGAAGTTAATCCTTTTAGCTATTATTGACCGAGTAGCCAAGAAGATGGGCCAAGAACAGTTCCTTACTGATGCAGGTCGAGAAGTTTTTATTAAATCTGTAGCACAATCCATCCCAAATTATCTGACGAGTTGCTTCCGATTACCTGCTAATATTTGTTCGTAGCTTGAGTCTCTGGTTCGACAATTTTGGTGTGGGAAAAGAGATGGGAAACGGAAAATACATTGGCTGGCTTGGGAGAAGCTATATAATTCAAAGGCCGCTGGAGTGATGGATTCAGAGTTTTCGAGACCACGAACCTAGCTTTTCTAGCTAAACAGGGTTGGCGATTGATGCAAAACCAATCAAGCTTATTGGCACGAATTCTGAAAGCACGTTATTTCCTCGTACTGGATTTATGGAGGCTACCATTGGATTCCAACCAAGCTTTACCTGAAGGAGTATTCTTAGTGCCAGATCACTTCTTGACCAAGGTCTCGTTTCTCTATCGCGAATGGACTCTCCACTCCTATATGCGGCTCAAATTGGCTACCACAAGATCATGACGGGTGTGTTCGCTCTCTTGTAAGGCATCTTGAGAATACCTCCTTGGTTTCGGTTCTTATTGACCCTCTTTCAAGAGATTGGGATAAACAACGGATTGATACAGAATTTACTCCTGAAGAAGCGGAAGTTTTAAAGAGTATTTCTCTCATAAGGGAACCTTTCCTAGATTGTTTTAGTTGGGCTTATCATGAGTCTAGTCTCTATACTGTTAAATCATGATACTCGATGGCACTTCGTCTTAGTTATTTGGTCTTCTCAGACCGGGAAGGTTTAGTCCCATCCCACCACAAATCCTGGTGGCGGGAACTTTGGTCTATTGGTATTCCACCAAAAATCCGTTCCTTTGCATGACGATTATGCACCAACATACTTCCAGTCAGGCAGAATTTAGTTTATAAACATGTTCCCATCGATCCAATCTGCCCTCATTGACATGTACTTCCTGAATCTGCAGTGCATTTGTTCTTTGAATGTCCCTAGGCTAAGTCAGCGTGGCTGATTTAGTCTGCAAATGGTTGTGTTCCTTCAAACCAGCCTTCTTGCGTGGATATCCTAGAGGTAGCTGCTGCACAGTGTAGGATCAGAACTCCTTCCTCCTGCACTGTTACACTGCTTCTTGCACTGTGTGCTGATGTGGAGTAGACAAGGCTGTGAATATAATAACTGCAGATGCTTCAAGGCGTGCTGCTAATGCCACTTTCCTTAAGACAATATTTGCCACCACCACTTTCTCTAAAGTCGGTATGCAACGGTGTCTTGCAAATTTGCCTCGTATTATAAAAATCCTCCAACATTCCCCCACCATTTTTATAATACCTTGCAATTCGATAGTTCTGGAAATCTTATGCATAAATGAAAATGTCGGTGAGACTTGAATTTTCACTTAGTGAATCGTGTATCGCCAATCGGAATTGTCAGTAGACTATGCTTTGAACTAACATCTTCCATATTGACTGGTTGGACCACATATCCTTACACAAGATTTCTCATCCAGAAATGTGATCTTTATAGCCGACACGTTAAAGGCCTTGTGTCTTGTATCTGTTCATGAGTGCTGTTAGAGTTCAAGCCACAAAACTCCTAGAGGCGGCCATACTTCCACTCACATAGGTAGTCTCTATATCCTTAGTGTTCCCGTTATAAACACTTTCGCAAATACATGTCATAGAGATCTATTAAGAGCATAAGCTCACCCTTTCTCTTGTCCTAACGGGTACCAAGCACTCTTATCTTGGGATGGAATTTAAAGTGAGTGCTTGCCAGTCATCCTAATAGTGTACTTTGACTCATTGAACTCAAGATTTGATGTTTTATCAAACGTTGAGTCGAGGTTCCACTATTGGTGACCTATAGAAATTGGCTTGAGACCCATCCCGTTAGAGGTCTTACTTACCTTATCTCTGGTAAGTCTTTTTGTAAAAGCATCTGCCAAGTTTTGTTGTGACCTCACAAAATCAATGGTGATCACCGAATTTCTTATCAATTCTTGTACATAGCTATGTCTTAATCCGATATGTCTAGATTTTCCATTGTAAACTTGGCTATATGCTTTAGACAATGTGGCCTGACTGTCACAATGTATTGATATGGGAGAAATTGGTTTGGGCCACAGCGGATTCTCATAAAGTAAATCTTTTAACCATTCCGCTTCTTTGCTAGTAGATGTTAAGGCCATAAATTCAGATGCCATAGTGGAGTCTGTGCAAAGAGTTTGCTTTTTAGAGCTCCAAGATATTGCACCCCCACCAAGCATGAAGATCCATCCAGTTACAGATGAATAATCATCTTTATTAGAAACCCAACTAGCATCTGAAAATCCTTCTAACACCGAAGGATATCCGGTATAGCATATACCATAGTTCATAGTTCATTTTAAGTACCTTAAAACTCTATGAACTGCCTGCCAATGTTGCTTACCCGGATTGCTAGTAAATCTGCTTAGCTTTCCAACGGCAAATGCAATGTCTGTACAGGTCATTGCATACATCAAGCATCCTATAACCTTTGAATATTCCAGTTGTGCTACCGGACTTCCTTGATTTTTAGCCAACATCAAGTTTGGATCAAATAGAGTAGATACCGGAGAACTCTCCAGTTTCTCAAACTTGTTGAGTATTTTCTCAATGTAATGGGATTGCGACAATGTAATCCCATTACTACTCCTTATAATCTTTATACCAAGAATTACATTTGCTTCTCCCATATCTTTCATATCAAAATTTTCTGACAACTACTTCTTGGTATTCTCAACTTGATCCATGTCCGTGCCAAATATAAGCATGTCATCTACGTATAAGCAAATAATCACACCTTTTCCATCTTTGAACTTGCTATATACGCATTTATCATATGTGTTAATCTTGTAACCATCTGCAAGCACAACCTCATCAAACTTTTGATGCCATTGCTTAGGTGCTTGTTTAAGTCCATACAAGGACTTCTCAAGTTTACAAACCTTATGTTCTTGTCCTTGTAGGACAAAACCTTCTGGTTGTTCCATGTAAACTTCCTCATCTAATTCACCATTCAAGAATGCTGTTTTAACATCCATCTGGTGAATAACCAGGTTATGTATTGATGCAAGTGCAATCAATAATCTTATTGTAGCAATTCTTGCTACTGGCGAATAGGTATCAAAATAATCTACTCCTTCTTTCTGAGTAAATCCTTTCGCCACCAACCTGGCCTTGAACTTATCAATAGTTCCATCAACCTTCATTTTCCTTTTGAAAATCCATTTGCATCCAATCGGTTTGGAGCCTGGTGGTAGGTCTACTAATTTCCAAGTTTTGTTACCCATTATAGAATCCATTTCATCTTGGATTGCTTCTTTCCAGAAGGCTGCATCCTGTGACTTCATAGCTTCACTATAAGTCTTAGGATCTTCTTCTATATTGTAACAAAATGGTACATGATTTTCAGTACCTTCTTTTATACCTTCAACTAGGTAATAAAAGTCCGATGACTGTGTAGTTCTTTTAACTCTTTTGCTCCTTCTTTGCTCAAGTGCATCACTTAAGTCTTCCTTTGTATTTGAGTTTGGAATGTCAAGTGGAGATGCTATAGATTTTTGAATGGAATTGAATCTTGTCTCATCAAATAAGGCATCCCTTGATTCAATAACAGTATTAATTGTTATTGCATCATTAGGTTCTATAACCATGAACCTATAAGCCTTACTATGATGTGCATATCCTATGAATATGCATTCAATTCCTCTTTCGCCCAATTTTCTTTTCTTAGGCTCAGGAACTCTCACAATTGCTCTGCATCCCCAAACTCTTAGATGACTAAGATTTGGTTTTCTTTTGTTCCAAAACTCATATGGGGTGATCTTGCTCCTTTTATTAGGAACTCGATTCAATATGTAAGTGGCAGTTAATATTGCCTCACCCCAAAATCCTAATCCCAAACCGGAATTAGAGAGCATGGCATTTGCCATCTCTACCAGAACACGGTTCTTGCGTTCTGCAACACCATTTTGTTGTGGTGTATATGGAGCTGTTGTTTCATGGACTATCCCAGTTGAATTAAATAAACTTGGATCATAGTATTCACCACCTCTATCAGTTCTTAATCTTTTGACATGTGATTCACAATGCAATTCAACCTCTAGTTTAAATGCTCTAAATTTATCGATTGCTTCATCTTTAGAATGCAACAAATAAACATAGCAAAATCTAGAGTAATCATCAATAAAAGTAACAAAATACTTCTTTCCACCAATAGTAGGATTACTATGCATGTCACAAACATCACTATGTACTAATTCAAGAATCTTAGTGTTTCTTTCAACTTTTGGAAATGGATGTCTTGTGATTTTAGTAAGCATGCATGTTTTGCATTGTTGATCACTTTTGTTAGTGTTAGGAATTATTTCCATTTTCATCATATCTTGCATTTTCCTAACATTCACATGTCCTAACCGATTATGCCATAAGGAAAAAGAGGAAGAATCAACAGTATAAGCAGCAACATACTTATTCTTATTATTGATATTTAACTTGAACATATTCTCTTACATGTAGCCTTTGCCAACAAAGACACCACCCTTGGATAGAATAAACTTGTCTGCCTCGAAAACCATTTTGAAGCCAAATTTGTTCAGCATACTTCCGGACACAAGATTCTTCCTTATCTCAGGCATATAGTACACTTCTGTGAGTGTAAGTGTCTTTCCAGAGGTGAACTCAAGATCAACACTTCCTTTGCCTTTGATAGTTGCTTTAGTAGCATTCCCCATGTATAAATTTGAACCATCTTCTAAGGGCTCAAAGGTCTTGAAGAAATCTTTGTCCTTGCAGACATGTTTTGTTGCTCCGGAATCTATCCACCAAGCACCATCA
>JAKUCV010000897.1:248550-260382 GCA_028386065.3 Turnera subulata | reverse complement strand
CCCTGTACAAATGGGTCCTAACTTCTCTTGCTCTTCTTGTACTTCAACTCTTGATCATATCTTCTCTTGAATTCTTGATCACTTTGGTTGAGCACTTGTTTGCTTGATTTCTTTTTGCTTCAAGGTTGTCATCAATTGAGCCAAGGTTTGTCATTATCAAAACTCTGAAATGAAACAAGGAGGCATGAGTTCTAACACCCGAATATAGGCAGAATATCTATTTTATATGGTAACTTCTGCAGTAGTATACCATATAAAAGGCAAAGTATTTTTATGTTGTGGGAGAAATTTGATAGATAAGAAAAGAGGGATAGTAAGTAAATTAGTTGGAGAAAAAGCACAATTTATTTGTACGTTTGGATGCTTTCTGATATCTGGAAATGAGAATGAGTGGCCTATTTATAAGCCTTCATGTATCTTTTCCAAAAGACACATTTAATCCAAAAGTTACAGCCATTAAATTCAAACTTAAATTTGTATCTTTTCCAAAAGACACAATACAAAAGGATGTAACTATTCATTTTCAAACTCATTTCCAGTAGATACCTTTTACACCAAAAGGTACAAATATAATTTCTCTTTATATTATAAAAATCCTCCAACACACAGGTAGGTTGGGATCGTGCTACTGAAATGTTCATGGTCATGTGGTATATGTCGCGAGCTCGTAACAAACTAATCTCCCAATCCCTGACCAGTCCACCGACCTTGATTGTTCAGGAAGCGCTCAATTCATTATACCAATGCAAGTTCAAGCCTGTAGCCCACAATGGGGCGTTCAAAAGTCTACTCAGCCCTCCTGCAGGTTATCATAATATAACTATGAAAAAGAAATTGGATACTTAGCAAAAATTACAAGTTTGCTATAACAACTTTTGTTATAGTACAAAAGTTAGGAAATTAATAAAATTACCTTCTTTATTAAATATATAATTTAATACTATAAATTATATAGTTTAGAATATCATGAACATCAATAAACCCTTAAAAAATATTATAATTACTCTTTTTATGAAATATATAATTGAATATTATATATTATATAATTTAGAATATCATGAACATCAATAAATATCGTTAAAGAAAATTATATTTAAGAATTACTATACAAAAGTTATCTGAAGAGTTCCTATCATTTTAGATTATTCGAAGAAGAGTAACTAGCGAATAATAGTAATCGAAAAACAACTACTGCAAAAAAAATAATTTGAAAAAAAAACTTTAACACTTAGCAAAAATTACAAACAAGAACAATGACTATGAAGAAGAATAATCATGAGAACTTATGAGGGATGTGCTCGAAGTTTATTGAAACTATATAATAAATTCAAATCAATATATAAATCATGAAAGCATATAATAAATTGGATAGAATAATTATCTTCAAATTGAGTTTAAAAAATCTAAAAAATAAATTATGATATATTATGTATGAGAAAATAAATAAGATATATATATAACAAAATAAAAATAATTGAGAACTAATATAGAATTTTTAAAATATATCATGTTGCATAAAAAATAAAAATAATTAATATAAAGCCTACGGAATGGAGATAAAGACAACAAATGAAAGGTGCAAATATAAATCTGTTATAGAATAATATTATAAAAAAATAATAATCAAAATTTAAAAGCCAACAAAAAAAAGATATGAGAAAAAATTATTTAAAAGCATATAATAATTTTTGAAAATTACAAAAATATTATATTATGTTAGTTATTATAGATGAATAAAAATAATATTCAAAAGTTTTTAAAAAAATTAGCGAAGCAACAAAAAATCAATATAAATTTTGATAGAATTATGTCTTATAGAAAATAAATAAAGGTTAATTTATAGGAGTTTTGTATAAAAAAATTTGAATTTTAATAATTGAAATGAATGAAATAAAACATAGTATAAAAAAATAACTATATATAAACCTTTAATTTATATAAAATATAATTAAAAAATAATTATATAAAAAATCTATTCACGTATAATGATGAATAATATTCTTTTTCACATTTCAAAATCAGTAAAGACTATGATGTATACTATACGTATCGGGAAGATTTTAGCTAAAAGAACAAAAACACGTGAATTGTTATGTAAAATTACAAAAGATGAATAAATAATTTTTGAATAGAAAAATAAATATTTATTTCCCCTTACACTTTTTTTCATAAATTAATTTAATTTTTTATCCTTTTCCATAATTTTAAATAAATAATTTATTTATTAGTTTTTATTTGAATAATTATTAATATTAAAAATAATCATATTATATATTATCGTGCTACGTGCATCGTACGTGCAAATATAAAGACATTTATTCTTAAACATTAAAAGTTTGGAAGCTAAAGATTAAAAAAAGAAAAATGATTGGCTGCCACAACCATAATAGTGGTGCATCCTTGCACCCGGTATGTTGCACCTTAAACGAGCTTGGAGGTAATGGTTTTTTACAACTTAAAACATCATAAAGTGTCCCTTTTCCATATTTTTATTTTCATTTAGTCTTTAATCTTTTTGAAATTACATACTTTACTCTATTAATATCCAAAATTGTAGGTTTGAGAGACTTTAGCTTCGGATTTGTTATTGGTTAGCTCCTTAGGAGCTAACAATGCTGCAGAAATTGGTAATTGGAGCAAAAGTAACGCTGGGAAGTTAAAAATTTCATTCCAAAAACTAATTTTTAAAGGAAAAAAAAAAAGAGAAAGAAAGGGAGTGAAAATTATCCGTCATATTCCCAACATCATAAAGCTCGCCTCGCAGGTCAAACCCATCATACTTGAGCAAAATTAGGAGGCACCAGTATTGCTGCCGAAAAAAAAAGGGAAAAAAAAAGCACTCCTAGTGCTAATCCATCATGCTTGAGCAAAACTAGCTAGGTGCAGTATTCTCCGCCACCGTATCCCTAAGAGAATAACTTAGAAAACTCTCTGCCGTATCCCCTAAGAGAATAAAGGGTTAGCAGCAGTACTGCTATAATCAAAGAAGAGAAAACTCTCCGCCGTATACCTAAGAGAAGAAGACCCATATTTCTGAGAAAAGAATACTCTCTTAGTTCACCATCGTCATAATACACGAGAAAGAATAGAGGCGGCCTCCAGAGTCTCATAGAAGCTTCGGCCGCCCCCAACTTCCACTCCTTCATATCTCCGCATGCAAGCTGAAAATATTGTAAAAACAGGAAGAGAGGTGTTGAGTCATGAGACTATATATACGGCCTATATATATATATATATATAAACAATATAATGTGAATATAATATGTGTTTTGATAAGATTTATTTTTTTTTAAAAAAAAATTACCGCGCAAAGTGCAACCATCAGCACCGGAATGGTTAATATTGCTGCTCCATATAATTTTGCAAGACACAGGTGAAATAAGACGGCAGAAAGGCATCCAGCAAGCACGGTTGATGCGATTGGCAAGGTTTGTTCCAGATCTAAAATTAACCTACCACCAGATATTGCAATCGCACCTAGCAGGGGAAAGTATATGACAATATAGTTGTTCTCCTCAGACAATGCGATTGTCGCCAGATAAGAAGAGATATAAATCCACCCGATAATCCTCCCATAATCCCGCCGACTAATTTCTTGTATGAATCTTCGAAGCTCAAGGTAGTTGTAAACCACCCAAGCACAAATAATTATCGGAACTGGATAAGCTGCAAGTATCAGCAAAAGCTGGAGAAGGGATAAACCTGGCTGCGTAGGCCTTAAAAGTCCCCAATCTCGCAACTGAGTAGAACCGGTTTGAAGCCACGCTGCATTCCAGAACAAACAGTAAAGTCCGGAAGCGAAAAATTCCATGAGAATATACCTCAAAATCGACTGTAAGATTTTTTCCATGATTGCCGCTTAGATGTTAATTACGTGGAGTTCTTCCTTCTTTTTCTACTCTTTTCTTCTTTTTCTTTTTTCTTTTTTTCCTCTCTTTTCTCTCTGTCAAAGATTACAGAATTCTAGCCGAGATGTGTCTTGCCTCAGTACGCTTTTATTCTATATATATATATATATATATATATATATATATATATATATATATATATATATATACCCAGTGTCGGTTAGGTCACGAATTTACTCCCTTGTGAAATCCTATTCCAACTTGGTAATGATTTTGGTCGGCCACTAATATGGAAAAATAGGGTCATTCTATGGTGCTCCGTGAGTATGGTACTCACCATAATTATTTTTTATTAATTAAATTTTATGTAATATTAATTTGAAGAATTCAAAGAATAATAAATACTTTTCTTAATTAAGAATATTTTTATTTTCATTTCAATTAGAAATTTAAATTTATAACTTAGAGTCGGGGTAGATCTATTCATTCTAGGAGGTCGACCTAATAGTTATTAATGGATCAACCCATTAAAATCACAGGTCGACCTACCAACTAAATAATTATTAATAAGTCAATACGTTTAAATTAACAGGTCAACCTATTAGCTAGCAAATACAATTTTTTTTTACTGCGTAGAGGTCGACCTGCCAAATTCACAGGTCGACCTATCAATGGTTGAATGATTGTTAGTAGATAGACTTGTTAATTGAAGTACCTATTAGCTAGCAAGCACAATCTTTTAAAATATTTTTTTAGAGGACAACGTGTAAAATTTCAGGTCGGCCTATTAGCTAGCAAACATATTTTTTGGGAGGAGGACATGAGGTCTTGTATTTACGGAGACTTTGCCTATTAACAGGTTAACCTATCATTATTCACATAATATTATTTTATAATACGGATCGACCAGCTAAATTAGGCATAAGAAAATACAGTAACCCTTCATTTAAATAAATTTTATTTCAACAAATAAAATATGATACTAAGGAAAAAAGATTTAGTTAAAAAAATAATAGTATAGCATATATCATGTGGAATGGTACTTTATAGGTACTTAATATTTATTTTTTCAAATGGCTACCTAATTGTAATGAAAATGCTATGCCTTCTTCTTCAAAATTTAGTGAACAACATAATTTTAAAATATAGATGATTCATTTTAACATTAATAAAAAGACAAAAGGGACTCACATTCAGTTTTATTGGGAAGTCATCACGAACTTATAGTTGCAATTAATGAGCCTTTTTCTTAAAAAAATCTTTGAAAACATAGAACACTACATATGACTCATAATTTTAAAATATAGATGATTCATTTTAACATTAAGAAAAAGACGAAAGGGGCTCACATTCAATTTTATTGGGAAGTCATTACGAACTTATAGTTGTAATTTGTGAGCCTTTTAAAAAAAATTCTTCTGAAAACATAGAACACTTTGTATGACACTAAAAAAAATTAAAATTTCAAAATTTTCATAATATACCTTATCTTTGTTAGTAATTTATCTCATTAGTATTAACATTTTTAATTTTAATAATTTTCATTAAATAATAAATTTCTATGTTTATAAAATAATTTATTTTATTTTTTAAAAAATAAGAATATTCATTGAAAATGTTTGTGAAAAAAATTTATATTAGGAGACACACCCACCACACCTAGGTGCAAGACTCAGGTTCAATCCGGATTAGTCGGGACAAAGCTCCAGCAAAAAAAAAAAATTATTCCATTAGATGGACATCAAGTTTAGAATATTTAACACATACTAGCAATTTCAGAAATATTAATGAAATAATTTCAAAAGTTTCATAACATACCTTAAATTATGTTAAAAATTATTTTACTAATATTGAATAATTATTTTAATTTCATTAAATTTCATTTAAGTTTAAAATTGCTATATTTAGAAAATATTTTAATTTATGTTTTAAAATTTTTGAATAAAAAGCAAGCACAATCGTTAAAAATAAGTTATTAAAATCGATTGTTATTTTTATATCAATTGTATGAGTATGTACTTTAGAAAATTTGGCCCCCTCTAAAAATTCTATCTAGCTTCGCCACTAATTACAATGAGTCGATCTTCAATTAATCAATTCGAACCCTTCAGTTAATCAGGTTGACCTTTCATAATTAAACAAGTCTACCTTATAATAATTCCATCAATAATATTATATATATAGATTTGTGATCATAAAAAAAAATATAATAGGTCGACTCCTTAGATTAACAGGTCAACCTTAACATAAACATTGATAGGTTAACCTATAAGTTAATGGGTAGACCTCTTATTAAATCTTCAAATAAAGCATATACTTATAAAATTACTAGGTCGACCTATAGAAGTTACTAGGTCGACCTCTTATTAAGAAGGGTAATAGCTACTAATATAACAACTATCATAATATTAGGGATCTTATCATCTTAGATGGGTTCATACCTAAAATATTTTTTCGTATAAATAAAAAGAAAAATAAAAATATAACAAATAATGTTATTGTAAAATTACCATATCTAACGGTTATCATTTAATCATTCATATCCAATGGACATAATTGCGTGAGTACCATACTCATGGAGCACCATAGAAAAATCCTGGAAAAATATATTGCATTATTTCTTCAAGTTTTCCATGTCGGTGCGGCCACAATTTTACAGGGTTTGCTGTCTCGGTGTGATTTCCTTCTTGATGTCAACCTGTAACGACCCGGGTAAAATTTTTGTGATTTTTACCAAGTTGATTTAACTTTTACTGTGGTAAATAAATTTTATCGCGGTTAATCAAAAATTTTACCAACCCGAGTTAATTTTTGATATAAATTTTTTATCATTTTTACTACTCCATAGATGATTAATATTATTCCTACCATTATTATTTTCCAAACCAACAGTAATAATAATACTTTCATTATTATTTTGGACAGAATGCTTGTGTTGCAAAATAATAATTACTAATTATAATTGTAAATGCCGTGATTCGAGGATTCTACCGGACCGAGCTTTTCCGAGAGCTATTCCGGGAATAACCGAGCTTCGTTTCGATCACTAAGGATACGCGACATTCTGGAGTTTCTTTCGATAATCGAGCCTCGAAATTTAATTTCGAGGGTTACTCTGGATCTCCGAGCCTCCTTTACAACTAACCGAGCCTCGGTTTTCAAAACCGGGACTTGAACAGCGCTCAGGAGAATTAATCGGATTTTTCGAGCCCAAGTTGTATTTTCAGACTCGGGATGAAAATCCGGTTCGGCCAATCGTGGCTTGCCACGTGGCCACTCTTCTTTTCTTCCCTCTTTTCTTTCTTTTCTCTCTCCCGTTGTTCTTCGTCCCGCCCCACCACTTTCTTTTCTTCTTTCTCCCCCTTGTCTTTTCTTTCCATTTTCTTCTTTATTTTCTTCTCCTTCCTCCCGTGACCAACCGGCGCCCCCACCCCTATCTCTTCTTTCCTGTTTTATTTTTGTTTTCTTCCCCTTTCTCCTTCTTTATTTCACCTCCTCCTCCCCGATTTCCCTACACCCATCTCCTCTTCCCTTTTCCTCCTCTGCCTCCTTTCTCTTCTCTGCCATTCTGCCAACCACACACCACCACCATCAACCACATCGCCGCCACCACCAGATGCCCCTCTTCTTCCCTCGTGCACATCTCGCCTGCTGCTGCTTCGCCTTGGATCGTGCCACCAGCAGACGGAATCGCGTCGCCGACCCACATCTTGGATTCTCTTCCCTGCTTCACGGACCACCGCCGCCTTCCTCCTCTGCTGCTGCAGCAACCGGAAGACGCCGCCACCAGAGGACCGAGCTTGAATCACCACCGTTCCCAGGTTCGATTTCCCCTCCTTGCTCGTCATTGTAGGGCGTACGCCGCCGCCCGATCGCTCCACCGCCGCCACCAGAAGCCATAGCAGAGCCCCTGGGATAGAGCCTTGGATCGCGCCGCCGCCGGGTACAGAGGAGACAACCTCGCCTGTTTGCCTCCTCCCTTCCCCCTCGTTCCTGCAACCGCCGCCTTCCCTCCCGAGCCGCTGCTGCTAGACGACGGCGGCGTGACGGTCGCCACTCCGATCTGCCTCACGCCGCCTCCGATCTGCGACCGCCGACGACGAAGCCGAGCTGGGTGAGTTCCTGGCCGTCTCTCCTTTCCCCTTTTCCGTCTTTATTGTTTGAGTTGTGGGTTGATTCGGTTGTTGGTTGCTTTGTTTGGGGACGGTGACCGTGGAGGGCTGCCTGGGTGGTGAGTGTGGGCTGTGATGGTGCTGTTGATTGGTTCATTGGTGGCTCTGTACGGCAGGTTGGATGTTTGTTGGATGATAAACGGTAAAAGAGACATGGAGTGTATTGAGGACTGCCATGAACAGTGACTGCCGGAATCCGGCAAATTTCCGGTGTCCCAAAAATTTTCCGGCGAGCCCGGAAACGAACCTTTGGGTAAAACTCGAGCCTTGGACCCTTCATGCATCATTAACGGACCTCGGATAATATTAAACGGACTCGGACACCAAAACAACGATAATTAAACTATTAATTAACTTAATTAATATTAATCAAGATTTTATTTTATGCAATTTAAATTATGTTTTATTTATTTAAATTATGCTTTTATGCTTTTATTTAATTATGTTTAATTTCATGTATTTATTTATTTTATGTTCTTATTTTCGGATTGGGCTATTTAAAAGGCCCATTGTATTTAAATTCCGATTTATTTAGTTTAAATTGGGCTAGTTAATAAAAGGCTCATGTCATCTATTTATTATAATTGTCCCTTGTTCAATTTTCAAAATTATGTTAATATTAGATTTCCATTGGGCTAAACGTTCAGCCCTACCGAACTTAATTCCCTAAATTTCTTTAATTACACTTAGCTGGATTGATATTATAAGGGTCATATATATATGGGTATACTTCTATAATGCTTATTTTTATTTCTTTGGGCAAAAATAATAATAGACCCATTACTTATTTTACATATCAATTCTATTCTTGTACCTATTGTATTACCGTTATTTTCACTGTCTGAAGTAATGTCGGGCTATAACTTGGTCTTTAAATACCGAATATAATTTTATATACATACCTATACATATAGAAGTATAATAAAAATAAATGGATTTAAATTACGGATCAGCAATATTATTTTTGGATTTCATTATGTATTTATAAGACTATTATACATACATTAAAATTACTTTATGCCGTATATCGACTACGTTAATTTCTTACTACTAGAAATATTTTCCATATGACGAATGTATTATCAGAGATAATATTAAATGCCTTTTTGACGTATTTGACGTTTTCACTATTTTAGAATCTTTGATTACTAAAGGTATATACATTTATTGTTATTTTCTCGGGAGCGGCTATTTTACGAAATGTTATTATTTTATATCAAAGTATAGACTACATGAAACGCCCCGACCCAAATTTACCGTACACAGTAAACACGTGCCGGAACTGTAACAACCCAACCCAACATGACCCAGCATACAGTGTACATATCAATAACTCGGGCCCAACGGCCCAAAATAATAAACATCATAAATGACCAAACCGGCCCAATGGCCCAATAATGACAAAGTAATGCACAGCAGAAGACTTATAAAACTCACAAAACACTGTATGCATAGATGCAAACTATGGATCCAAGTCCTGTCCAAGGGATAACGCCGCAGCCTGTCTGGAATGCACCAATCCTGTACCAAAAGTAACTCATCTTACGGGATGAAAGCCCGCAGGTGAGGGGTGAGTCCGAAGTGCTCACCGACGAAGGAAAGACCAACGATATGAACACTAAAAACTACTCAAGGCAGGCACAACAGTCAAACCAAAAGACTCGACCCAAAGCCGAAATGACTCAATAAAAATCCAATTTCTAATTTTATCTTTTCCGGGCCCCGTCACGGATAAGCTAGGGCCGTACCAGGTTATCAACCTGTTCCTGGTGCCAGATCAAAAAGAACCCAGGGATAGACATCCCAAGCATAGACATGCTTATCACACGAACCCAGATCATGGCCACCACAAAACAGTCTCTAACCATCCGGTCGTACCTCTACTTACCACGTGACAATTATATTACCGTCATCAAAAACCAAACTCAGGGATCGACATCCCTAACCAAAATACCAAGGATCGACATCCTCGTCACAATTCATTAATTATACCATTATACTTATTCCAAAAGACACAGAAAATCGACACGGGGATAAACATCCCAAAAACCAAACAGAACACCGGGATAAACATCCCGAACCCAAACATAGCTAAACCACAGCATCCAACAATGCAATAACACCAAACACAATAACCGAGTAATATAGGCACATATTGAAGGAAATCCATCCTCACCTTGGCCGATTACTCAACTCCGGAGACAATGACCGGTCCGACGCCGGTTCCTCGGGAAACTGCCCGATATCCAAACCTATACATCAAAACCATACATACACATAAATGCACATAATCGGTATACTATGATGCCAATACTACGATATATACCCATCCCGATTACATATCTTTTATTATAATCTTTTTACCGTAAATATTTTACTGTACGTATATCCGAATACTACTTCGGTACCATACTTTAATTAAAACTATTTTTCAAAATATTTTCATAAAATAATTATAATCTTCCAAACTAATAATCATCATAATTTTTCCAAAAAATAATAAGCTATTTATAATTTTCGGGAAAATATTTATATAGTATTTATCTTTTTTCTAAATATATAATAATATTTTCCAACACCAAAATTATAATTACCTTTAATTCCAAAGTACATATATATATATATCTACATAACTATAATTTCCAGAGAAAATAATACACATATTAAATTTCCAAAAATTAATTTCAAGGTATATATATATATTTTTCCAAATAACAATAGTTTTTCCAAACATAACTTAATTATTTATCAAAGTAAATATATTTATATTTTAATAAAAATACCAGATTTAAATTAGCCACAATTTACTCAAAATAACTATATAATTTTTTTCCAAAAATAAATACCAGAATATTAATAAATAAATATTTATTATTATTATTATTATTTTTAACTAGACTGGGCCATGAACAGTAAGCCCATGCCCAGGCCAGAACAGCCCAACAGCGAGCCCAACTGACCAGGCCCGCAAAGCAGCCCGTCAGCAGGGTCCAACCCGAGTCCCACCCGTTGTGAGTCGGGTACTCACCTGGCGGATGTGGGTCGTGGTGCCGGGTAGGGGCTGGCGGCACGGCGAGCGGCAAGGACGGGCGAGGACGAGCGCGGGAGGAAGGCAAGCGGCTGCTGGCGACTCTGGTACAGCAGAAGGAAGGATGCGGCGGCGACGGCAGAAGGCGGGAAGCGCGAGGAAAACGGATCCGCCGGGTCTGCGTCGGGTCGTTGGCGCGTGACGGCGGCTCTGGCGACGCATGAAACGCCCCGACCCGTATTTACCGTACACAGTAAACACGTGCCGGAACTGTGACAACCCAACCAAAATAAGCCCAAGCATACAGTGTGAACAATAATAACTCGGGCTCGACAGCCCATAATAATAACAACAAAAATAACTCAACACGGCCCAATGGCCCAATAATAATAAAAACATGCACAGCGGAAGACTTAAAGACTCACTAACACTGTATGCGTAATAGATGCAACCTATGGATCCAAGCCCGTCCAAGGGATAACGCTGCAGCCTGTCTGGAATGCACCAATCCTGTACATGAAACAACTCATCCTACGGGATGAAAGCCCGCAGGTGAGGGGTGAGTCCGAAGTGCTCACGACAATGGAAAGACGATCAGTATGCACACTATAACTACTCAAGTCAAAAACACGGGCTAAACAGCCCAACCCAAAGACTCGACCCAAAACTGAAAAGACTCAAATAAAATCAATTGTCCAATTTTATCTTTCCGGGCCCCGTCACGGATAAGCTAGGGTCGTACCAGGTTATCAACCTGTTCCTGGTGCCAGATCAAAAAGAACCC